>BMAV01007350.1:136069-157111 GCA_019973955.1 Trichonephila inaurata madagascariensis
ATAAATATTTCTTTCTTTTTTTATGGAACTTTTTCCATGTTAAAATATTTGAATGATAAAAAAAAAATTATTCTCAGGAACTATATAAAAAATATAACACAGTGAGTCAAAACAACCAGCTTTCATTTATAAAAAAAATTTTATCGACTTTTAACATAAAAATTTACAAAATAAAGAATTTATTCAAGTAAAATCTAACAACTAATAAACATTAAATTCAAACAGAATAAGTATATAGATATATATTATATATATATCAGCTGAAACAGAATTGCATCTAATTTTGTGCTTATAAGAAGTAATAAGATAGTGCTGAAAAGAAAAATAAAATAATTACTACTAAAGTTACAACATTTATTATATTTCCTTTGAATTGTATGACCACACCTTTTATTTTGTAAAGTTCTTTGCCAGTTTAAGCAAGATTTTTTTACCATTCTGCCACGATGGTTTATTCCCCCAACTCAATGGTTTTTTTATTGAAGTTGCTATTTGGCATATTTTTGTATCAAGGCATGCCCATAAATGTTAAATGGTGTTAATGTCTGGGGATTGGGGAAGATCTAACTTTGTGTCAGTTGGTATGGGGAGGAAACTTAGAGAATGTGTTGCCATTTCAGGGGCCCTCTTCCCCCCTTTGACTGGCTGGAAATTAAAAGGTCAATTGCCAATAGCCTTCTTGTTACTTCAAAGTTTAAGATTAATAAACAAGCAATCAAACAACTTTTTGACAAGTCCAATGTATTCAGTACTAGAGTTAACGTTTTCTTACAATGTACGAGTTAGATTCTTTTTGTCCATTATAGGTCAATAAGTACTAAATTTCCTAACTCTACCTGCTAGTATATAATCCCAGACCATAACAGAGCCTTCCTCTTCCCTTCACTTCTTTCAAATTTCTAATCTTATTCCTATCCAAAGTTTTGGTGGCGTTTTTCCAAAAACCTTGAATTTTTTCTCCACTAAATAAAATATCATTCCAAAAATTTTCAATCCTTGTTATATATGGATGGTACTTTTGGTGAACGTATTTCAGTTTGCTTTAGATTTGTGAATGGTTTCTTAGACAGAATTAACCCAAGTTTATAAAGAGCTGTTATTTGCACTACTTTTTCCTGTTGAGCTGTTATTTTACATAGTGTTTGAAGGAAGTTTTGTGACATTTTTGCTGCTGAATTTGCTTTAATCTCAATCAAGTTATGCTTTGATTTAATTGAATTATCTTGATTTCCTTCTTAGAAAATCTTTAACCTGTTTATATATGTGAATGATTTTTTGTGTTAAAAGGTTGTATTTATTCTATGCCGGATTTTACTGTAATCATGCAATGTTACTTTACGTTATAAATTAGTTATGTATTTAAAATAAAAAGTTTTTTTTAAAATGACATTTTATATATGTGTAAAAAAGCACTTAACAAATATATTACTATAAAATATTTTTAAAAAATCTGTGACTTATTATTTATGTTTAAAAAAAAGCATTTTGAAATGATAATGCTTTTTATTTTTGCTATTATGAATTTATATTCCATTTTTAAATTATAATCACAAATACTACAATGCCTTTTAATCTTTTAGACAATCAGAAAACAGTTGAAGAAAGTAAAACCACACAAAAATTATGTTAGTCCAGAATTGTATGATGTGAATTCTTATAAGAAAACTTGTGTCTGTGATCCTGAAGATCAAATGCGATTAAGGTTGGAAATTTTTGTGTTTTACATCTATGGTACTTAAAAAATTTAAGAATATATAGTATATATATTTCTATATATTTCTAATATATAGAATTTTAAGTAAATAATGAAGTAATTTCAAATAGCTTAAAAATATTTGAATTGTATAACCTGTATATTTTCTATGAGTAACTGAATCGTAACATTTAAATTTACTTTCATCTGCTTGTTTATTAAGAAAGCAATTGGAAATTAGGAGACCAATTTAAAAGAGTTTAACTATTTACTCTTCCTAAGTTTTTCAAATGTAAAAGAGTATCTTGTCTGGTTCTTTTCTTCTAAATTTTTGTGTTTCAATGGAAAATTTTATATTCATAAGTATAAAAACAAAAATATGTTGAGAACATTTTTACCATCAATTGATTCAGACATTCAACTTTTAAGAATGTTATGTTTTAAAACTTGTTCAAAGAAAGAATGAATATAAATTATTAATAATTATGCATTGCCTGTAACATTTCAAATATGTTTTTTTGTCATTGGATTAATAATTCTTTTTTTGGAGGGAGGGGGGTAAAAATGTTATTTATGATATTTATAAAATACAAAATAAAGTCTGGCATTTGAATGTTAATGGATGCATTTATTTTAAACAGACAGCATTTGAAAGATGAGCGAAGGCAACGGCGGGAAGATCTGAAAAAAGAACGTCAGCATAGGAAAGAGGAGCATCTCAAAAAGATGGAGAGAAAGATGAGGAGAAAAACCAAGTTTGAAAACATGACATGTAATGCTGAAAAAATGAATTGTTTCACCCAGGACAACAATCATTGGAAAACACCTCCCTTTTGGACTGGTAAATTTGTAATTAAATTATTTACATAAGTATTTTCCCTTTAAGGGGAAAAATATATAAATGTATGTAAAAAATTAATTTAATTTTTCATTCAAACATTAATGGAAAAAACTAGCATACTATTTCCCTGTTAAATGCAAAATTATAATAATGTAAAGGTTTAGTCTGTTACTATTCACAAGGAAAATATTTCAAAATTAGACAGTTTATTGAGTCTATGCAGATGATATTCATTTTTAATATATATGCATATGAATATTTTTCTGTAGAATTTTCACATGAAAATCTTTTTTAACACTTAAGTTTTATTTTTGTAATGTATCCTTGAAATTCTTAATGTAATTTAAAGTCTTACTTGTAAAAAAAGCTGAGACGTTTTGCTTTCTGAATTTTTGTTCAACTTCTTAGTGAGAATTTAAATAAGATAAAAATAAACAATTAAATATGAAAAAATCTGGTAATTTCTTTAAATTTCATTATTTGTATTAATATTTTTAAATATCCTTTATTGTACTTAAAGTTTGAAAAATAAATGTTATGTCAATTAGATTTAAGAAAATTCAAAGCTTTTGTGAAGGTTACCATTTAATATTTGCTTTTTTAAAAAAGCATTTGTAGTTAATATATTAACCTCTTAATTGTCAGTTATACAATTCACTCCTCAGTGCCACCCTTTTTCACGTGGGGTGGGGGGAACTGCGAGAATGCACTGTACAACCAATAAATCGATTGCTACAGCTACAGCTTTCAATTTTTAAGTTTGTCACTTGTTTACATTTAGTTGTGGTTGTAGAAAGGTAAGATGTGTTAGCAATAAATGTTGATTTAAGTCTGGGTTTTGTCTATCAAAAGTGTTGTTTATGATGTACTCCTTTCAGTAAGTTGTCGCAGGTATGAGAAGGTTTGAGAAAGAAGCAGACATGATCATAAAAATAGCTACTTTTATTCTTTCTTTAGCACTTTAGTTATAAATTTGTATACTTCATAAACTCTGGGAGCAATGTGAAATCCTAATCCATAATCGGATAACTAGATTATCGAAAGTACTTATCTGGATTGAAGTGCTTTGTTGTGATTCTTCTCGAAGCCTGATAGCTTGGTCAGCTCCTAGGTTGATTACTTTACCACTTCCTGGTTTTTTCTACATTGACTTCTAATGTCAAGATGTGCAACCACTCAGTTCCAGTTCACCTTTACCAATGCTTGGATTTCACACTTAACGATCAACACAACCATTAACTCACATACTCAATGACCGGCACTTAAACAGTAGTTACATTTGCATAAAATCAAGTCATTTCTACGGAAAGTGGTTTTTAAACTAAATTCACAATTAAAGAATATTTTCCCCCAAAAGGTTTGTAGAATTCGAATATTACCCATTACAAAGTATTTTATCCTTCAATGTAAGCACCTTGTCGTATGTGCTGAGTTTGTAGGAGGAAAATCCCAAAGGTTTCCAGTCTTTTCCTATTTGTTGCTGAACAAAATTTTCAATTGCCTTATCAGATGTATCACACATGAGAGCAATAGGCGCCGTAGCACTAAGATGAGATAAGTAGGTGACAGTTTTAAGTTGTTATTAACATGAATTAAAAGCATTTTCAGCTTTGGAATTCCAAGCAAGAGGAGTTTTGTCATTTTGTTTTGAAGAGATAAGCATTTTTTTGAGAGGGAATTGTATGTGCTGCATTACATAGAAATAAGTGCAGCTTAGATACAGTTTTTGGCTGAGAAAAGTTCTTAGTTGCTTCAATTTTTTCAATTAAAGGGATTATGCCCTCTCTATCAATTAAGTTGTATTGTTTTAGCTGATTGAGGGCTTCTTGAATGTGAAAAAGATGTTCTTCTGGGTTAGAGGAGGCAGTTAAAATGCCATCAATATAGATGAAACAATAATCTCCTTCCATAATTTGGTCAAAGCATATTTGTGCGACATCCCGCAAACCAAAAGTCATGTAATAATTTTCATACAGCCTGAAGGGTGTTATGATAGCAGTTTTCTTAAGGTCTTTCTTATTCAATGGTACTTGATGGTATGCTTTATTTAAATCCAAAATTGTAAACACAGTTTTGCTGTATAAATTTACTAAAAATCATGTAGGGTAATTATCAAGTAAGAGCACAGTACTTGCCATATGGCCGCCATGACCCATCAGCTTTTTTACCAGATGCAAAGGATTACTCCCAACAACTTTTTGATGGGTTACATATTCCCATTTGAACCAGTAAGGCAATTTCGGCTTTTGCAGCTGCCAATTCATTTGGTACTAAGCATCTTGCTTTAGCTGCAACTGGAGACCTTTGGTTTTGATTATGTGATTTACCAGATGACTGCTTATACTATTTGACAGTTAAGTAAAATCTTCAGATAATGAGCTAATTTTTTAATGAAAGCATTAAATTTTAGCAATGAATAAAAAGCAGTAATTTTTGGAAAATATTACTAGAAATGGAAACGTAGTTTGACCTTTGATAAGAATTCCATAGTGACTTAAAAAGTCAGCTCTAAAAATTGGTCTGGAAACGTGTGCTATTGTAAAAATTCTCATGGAAATATTCGGCGCTGACTGATGACTAAATTTATAACTCATGTTCCATAAACCTCAATTTTTGAACTGTTAGCAGCAATTAAATTTAAAATAGAAGTATTGTGTACGACCAGAGGAAGTAGGAGGAATGACATTTAAATCTATGCCTGTGGGGACAAGCAAAGGCAATCCCAATGATTTTTTCTTTAACAACAATTTGACAGCTATTAAGGTCACTGTCATTTCGTTGCCCCTAACACTTGGCCATTTAGTTGATTTCTCGGCAAATTTGTCATGATACCAACAAATTTTCATTCTATTATTACTGGAGAGTGATGGGTATTATAGATTCGTTTTGATATCAAAAAGGATCTGACCCATTTCTATGCAATAAAAAGTTTATCAACTTTTGAATTCAAATCAACATTTATTGCTAACTCATCTCACCTTTCTGCAACCACAATTAAGTGTAAACAAGGGATAAACTTAACAATTAAAAGTGAAAGCTGTAGTATATATATGAGTACAATTGATTCATTGATTGTAGGGTGCATTTTCATGGTTCTTATAGCATAAAGAAGTAAATCCTTTGGAAACAGTGTCAAGGTCACTTTATTGCATTCCAAAGCCTTCAGAATATTTTAAGTGATAGAAGCACAAAGAAAAAGATTGTATTTTTGAAAGACATATATATATGCACCAGGGGCAATTAACACACTGATTGAACAAGACTTATACATATGCCAGTGTCAGTTAAGGGTTAAAATCCTATTTCACATTTTTTTAAAGTACATATATACTTGTGATTTATCTTAAATTTATTTTGTATATTTTCTTTCCAGATGGACCTTTTTGTTTTTGCCAGAATGCAAACAACAATACATTTTGGTGCTTACGAACAATAAATGAGACTCATAATTTCTTGTATTGCGAATTTGTTACTGGTTTCATTACCTATTATGATTTACGTACTGATCCTTATCAGGTACGACAAAGTATTTAATGTATATTTTCTTAAAATCACAATAACTTTTTTACTTTTGGTGTAGCAAAATAAATAACTTTTGATTATTTATAGATGAGAAATGCTGTATATGAACTAGATTATGGTACACTAGAAAGACTGCGAATGAATTTGAACAAGTTGAGAAGTTGCAAAGGATCTAAGGATTGCACCATACGTTATAGATATGATGGTTTGTAAAATTTTAAACTTAACTCCCTATTTCTTTTAAAGCTATACATTAAAAACAAATTCACCTTTAAACTAATTTAGGTTATTTTTACAAAATACAATTGAAATTGTAGGTTTGTTTATTATGTTATTTTAATGAACTTAGATTTTCATGTCATCTCCTTTTAATAAAAGGCAAAGTCAACTTAAAGCTTCAAGTACCATTATAATTCTCTATTTACCAATTCTGTACTTAATATGGAATTTCAGTATTTTTCAATTAGACATGTGCAAAGGTGATTTAAATCTTTTAATCTGAAAGAGAAAAAAAGTCTTATAAATCCTTTACAGTCAGTGGGTCTACGGTAGCCTAGTAGTTATGGTCACAAACTTGAATCCTAGTGCCACTGAAAACCTACTGTGTATAGGGGGCTGATGCATGTTAAACCTGTCAAGCTGAAAGACCTCCCATTGACATTGTCTCAGTGTGCTCAGGTGTCATTCCTTGTCATTTGACCAAGGCTCAAAATTGCGAGGTCCCTCACCAATAACCCTTGTGTTGCTTTATAGTGTGACATTAATGTATCTCTCACTCACTCACTCCTTTAAAGTGTGAATTCTAGTTTCTGAATAGTCTTTAAAATTCATATCTACTCATTGAGATATCTGAAGACATATTAATGTCATATAGCAAGTTTTTTCTCCAAGGGCAGTTTAAATTTTTCTCTCCACTCATTTTCCAAAAATAAAAATTGGTGCAAAAAGTATGATTAGCACAAATCTTGTACAAGATTCTTTTACTCATTGTAGATGCATTGTACTTATGAGGGAAGAGTTTAAACACAATAACTCAAATAAATGCTGTTGTGGAAGACATTTGAAACTGTTTTCCGATATCTACTTTTTGAATTTAAGTTTTAGATTAAAAAATTAAATAAATGTCCCCCAATTAAAATGTAACCACACTAATGAAAGAAGTTGTAGATTTTTGATTTAGAATATTATTTTCCTGATGTGTTTTGGAGATTATATAATATCTGATATAAAAATAATGCTATTTTTTCTTAATTGTTAATTAGGTCCTCGCCATCAGCATAGACAGAGAGCTGCTGCAAATGTTAGATCGAGGCCAATCAGGTGTGTATAAATTATCCCTTTCCTTATGTCCTTACATCTGATTCAACTTCACGTTGTACAATGTAAGGAGCTTCAAGCTTTGGTATACTTACAGGGCTACAATTTCTAATATCCTGTACTTTGTTATCTAGTTTTAATTCCCCAATAATACAGTAACTGAACCTAAGTTGCAATACCTTTTTGTATAGTTTTGTTGAATGATTTTTAATATCACAATTGCAAACATTGTTTTTGAAAACTTCCTGTTCTACATTAATTTTTGGGGCTATTTTTAGTTAGTTTTTATTTTTTCCCATGACCATACAAATGCGAGACCTCATACTAGTATTAGTGTGTTCATTCTTGCAGTATTTCAAATTGCAATAATTAGAACTTTTCCTATAGTTTAACTTTTAAATTGTGTATCTACTAAAAACTAGTGTTTTTTACCTTGATAATTGTTTGTTCAAAAGATTTACCTCACTTGCATCTAAAATTAAACATTCAACTGGTTTAAGTTTTATGTAGTAAATTATTTTCCATTGACAAAGTATATTAGAATTAGTTCTAAAGCAGTAAAATTCTAATATACTGGTAAAAATGTTGCCATAGGAATACACTCCTCTAACAAGGGAAGGGCACAACATGGGAAATTCACTTGGAGTGGAGACTTTATGTAATAGTAGTATTCCTTTCAGGTGTTCAACCCTCAGTGTAATTACACAATGGATGACCAATTCAAAGAAAATAGCCTTCAAAATTTATACTTAGCTTATATACAAATAAGTTTAATCATGTTCCATTGGCACAGTAACTTGGGTTGTAAAGTATCTGCGTACAGCACAGTTGGATAGGGTTTGTTCTCGATCAGCTGTTTTCTTCCAATTAAATTAGTTATTTTTACAATTAAAAATATTATTAAAATAAATTTATTATTATTATATAAAATGTTATTGAAAATTATAATTATATATATTATATAGTTACAAAATTTTTGTACAATTATATAAAATATATTATTAAATTATAAATCTTTTATATAATCATAGTAAGTATGTTACTTTTAAAAATACAATATAGTTATTATACAAAATATAATTTAATATTGAAAAACCCTTTTTTAAATAAATTTATTTTTGTATAAATAATTAAATGAATTGTGAAAAAAAAAGCTGCTGATTAATCGCACGACTCGAATCCTATCCAACTGCTGTGTACCACCTGTACCACCACTGCTCTGTACTGCTTTACCACCTAAGTGGCTGTGCTAATGAAGCATGTTTAAACTTAGTTGGAAATAAGCCGAGTATAAAGTTTGAAGGCTATTTTTTTTTAACTGATTGTCCATTCGGCACAATTACATTGAGAATTGAACACCTTAAAGGAGTACTACTATTACATAAAGTCTTGTCTCCAAGTGAATTTCCCATGTTGTGCCTTCCCCATGTAAATGATTTCCAGTAACATTTGCTTGATTGCATGCATGAGTTAGGGGGCCTTTCACATAATATACATGAACCCTAAACAGAAGTGACAAAAATACATCCTGTACTTTGTGATGTGTTTGTTAATAAAAAGGGTTGGAATGACTTTTATATGCAGTTAACTTTAATTTGTAAGAACATAATTGTAAAATTTAATGTTTACTCTGTGTTATTGGTAAGGACATTTTTTTACATTTAAAAATTTAATTCCCAACATTATATTATATTTTGACAAGGGTTGTTCTTACACTGAGCCTCTGTAAAGAACAATATCAATTCAAAAATTCTGCGAGCTGCATCTACCCGATGCTGGGCGTTGGTGGAAGTAATTCAGTCTTGAGCCAGTCAATTAAAGCAACTAAGTTTATTCAGAACTACTGAGTGAGAGTGAAAGCAAACACACGTGATTGCTTCACCCTTTTTATATACAGAACATAATGACGTCACACAACCACTTCACAGTTACAAAAACGTGGTGCCATGCGGCCACTCATTCACACAAATAATTTTTATTCACAACATACTCCCCCTTTGAGACTTGGAGGAGAGTCCCAAACCTGTAACAGTTATAATTCAAAATTTGAATTTCATTAAACCATTTCATAAATTTGTTTACAAATATTCTGAGTTAGTTTCTCCTCCCATGCAATTTTCATTTTCCATAGTTCCAATTTTGGGAGCAATGTAGATGGCTCGAACATTCCAATGGAATCGAAAACTTTTTGTACAGTAGACGAAACTAATCTCTTGGTTATTTTCGCTTCGCACGTTAATGATTCGAAATTCATGCAACATTTCAAAACATCATTATCCAAGTCCCAGATGATACCCAAAATAAAAGTTTTGCCTGAGTGTTTATCAACACTTTTACTCGCCACATTGCTCTCAAAAATACGTAAATTAAAACATCCTTTTGACATAATTAATTTAGTCTTCTCAATAAATATCTATTTCATCAACACTAAAAACACCAGTTACACAATTATCAACATAAAAAGATTTTAACTTCTGTGTAACTTCCTTATAATCAGAATTACAGTTTTCTAATAGATGCATTCAATAAGTAAGGGCTGGAAGACACCCCAAACACAACTCGACAATGTCTGTACACTAATTGTCTTTCATTGCATGGGGAAAAAAATCTGAGATAATCTTTCAGTGCAATAGATAGCATCAAAAAAGCCTTTTAAATATCGGCTACAATTCCGATTGGATAAATTCTAAAACGATCTAAAATGTCAGGTATCGGTTCAATAAGGTTTACGCCTTTATATAAACAGTCGTTCAAAGATGGTTTCCCTTTTTCACAGGCCGAAGCATCGAATACGGGTCGTATTTTTGTAGTCGCGCTATCTAATTTAATCACCGGCCTATGTGGTAAATAATGACATTCATTGTTCAATTCTATTTCCGGCACACGCTCAATGATATTTAAATCTTCCCATTCCCTAAATACACTTTTATAATCAAAAAATTTACCGTTTCTTAATTTATTCATCCGTAGATGCTTTTTCCATGTTAGTTCTTTGTTACTCGGCAAATTCTCAGAGTTACATTTCCATGGGAGTTTAACTTCATACCTCCCATCGGGAAGAATTTTCATTTTATTCTTAAAATCGGTTAAATCAAAATTTTCTTTCATATTCTCATTAAGTAAGGAATCCATTATTTCTAAAACATCAAGTTCCCATAATTTTTTAATGATAACATTCTGAACATGCAAAGAAGATGTCATTAACATAGCATTTTCAATGTTCAAACTTACTTTTTCTGATTACTGTCCATCCTAGTTTAGTTTCAATAGCTGTTAAACCCGAATCTAATTTAATTAAATCACCAGTCAATAATTTTACTATATTATCAGCCCCAATCAAAAGCCCGATTTCCGTTTCTTTACAATTTAAATCCAATAAAATAATTTCTTTATTTTTTAACTCATTTAAAATATGCTTATCCTCAATCTTAGAAATAAATCCACATATTTTCTTTTCCGATAGCACTTCAAAACTACATACATAAGAGTGTTTCAAATCACTGACCTCAATAGAAAACACACTGCAATGTTTCGGTTTAGTTTCGTTGCCCCCAAACACAGAGAATGAATTATAGTTTCCTCTCTAAGAGGAGTGGCCTTTAAAATACTAGTAACACTTTCACTGATGTAGCTATTTTCACTAGCGGAATCACAATCAGAACTCGTAACTTTCCTTTCCCAACCTTTGACGCCAATGAAAATGCAGAGAGTTTGAAAGTATATACTTTGGTTTCTGTTGCAGTTACTTGATAGAGAGTTCTCAGTTTTTTATGGATTTTTTTTATTTTTTATGGTTTTGATCATAATTCTTATCTAATTTTGGACACATAATTTCAAAATGAGAATAATTACATTTAGAGCAATTAATACTATTTTTAACACCACAATTTTTACTCAAATGTCCAGATCTATTTAAACAAATAAAACAAGCACCTTTTCTTAATAACAATTGACTCTTAGCATTAAATATTTTTCACTGGGATGATATTTCTCACAAAATATACAGTTATTGATTTTCTTACTTGAGGACTTTTTGGAACTCGCCAGGGCTGATGCAGTCATTAGTTCAGTCTGTTTAACCCTTTCAGTTGGGGGATCTCTTTTTTGGATAGGAATTCCAAAACCGGATTTTGCCAGCTACACCATCTCTTCCCTTTGGACTTTCAGGCGAAGGAAAGTCATTAAATGTTATAGAGTACGTGATCCTTTGGCATCTGTTTCAGTATTCTGTTTTCTTTCCCAGGCCACCAAGATTTCCTCAGGTAAACAGGACTCTACCAATGGTGTAAGGAAGTCTCCATATTTTTCTTGTGTTCGTCCAAGGCTCTCCAATGACCGTAATTTCCCTTCAAGTTCATTGTACAAGGCGGGCAAATCAGTTTTCGTTCTTTCAGAAACAGCGTTCTTCATTACTAAACTTAATTCACGTACATAAATTTGTACCAGCAAGTCTTCACAGCTGTATCTCTCTTAATTGATCAATGGCTTTAGGATAATTTTCTGCTGTTGCAGGGAAACTCAACTCTAATCTTTCTGCTTTCGATTTCAGTTCCATGGATTGCAATAAATATTGCATCTTATCTTCTTCCGCAATGCTTTTATCATTGTGAATTTTCTGAAAGTGACTCCAGAAGGCCAAAAACCCTTTAGCTTCACCGCTAAACTGCATCAGTTTGATTTTTGGTAATTTAAAGCTTCTCTTTTTGGTAGGAGCAACAGATTCTTCTATTTTCAGATCTACTTGAGTACACATTTCGATATAGTGGTCACGGTAGTTTCCTGCATCTTGCATGGCATCTTCTGAATCCAAGAGTTCAGAAATTTGATTCTGACAAGTGTCGAGTCTCTGAAATTTATCCATAAATTGAGTTTTCAGAATCAAAGTTGATTCATATCGATATTTTCTTTCATTAGTTTGGTTTCATTCTTTTTCAGACTGAGAGAAAATACTGTTCTCAGCCCTTTTCTTTCCGCTTTTAACGCACTCACTTCCATTTTATAGTTCAAAAAGTTCAAAATTCAATAATTTAAATTTGGTTTCAGTTTCGCTTCCAACCAGCAACCCGTCCCGCCGAGGGTACCACAAATTTATGTAAAGAACAATATCAATTCTAAAATTCTGCGAGCTGCATCTACCCGATGCTGTGCGTTGGTGGAAGTAATTCAGTCTTGAGCCAGTCAATTAAAGTAACTAAGTTTATTCAGAACTACTGAGTGAGAGCGAGAGCAAACACATGTGATTGCTTCACCCTTTTTATATACAGAACATAATGACGTCACACAACCTCTTCACAGTTACAAAAACGAGGCGCCATGCAGTTACTCATTCACACAAATCATTTTTATTCACAACAGCCTCAGAAATAAAAACATCTTCAATAATTCATTGTTAATGCTACTATACATTAAAATGTTACTTTATGTGAGGCTTTATTATATTGTTGCCCATCCAGTATAGTGGTTAGTGACGCTGACTGCTGTGCTGTAAGGGCCTGGATGTTTGTAAATGTATAGTACCTTCACATCTCGGGTGTATTATAAATAGAAGTCAAGCTGCAAGTCCTTTTGTGAGGTTGGTGGAAGGAGAAGAGAGGTGGGAGGCCCCTGACCACCCCCAGGCATCCTCCCTCAAAATTGGGGTGGAAAGGAGCCAAATCGTTCTGTCACCTGTATGGTGCTCAAAGCTACATCTAACAGGCATCACTTAGCCCTTGGCCATGATGAATATTGTGGGCCTTGATCTGGCCTTTGCTGATCAGGCGGCATCAGTAACAATTATATTGTAAAAAGAATTAAGTTGAGCTTGAAAATCTTGATCGCAACTGCTACTTGAGGCTTCCCTTTTCTTCCAGCGTGCATGGCTGTTTGACTCCTTGGTTATGATGTTTCACTTTCAACTTGGCTCTTCAAAAGTTTCGCGATCCCTTGCCTAGGCCATACCAATACTTCTTTATGTAAAGTGCATTTATTCTTTGACATAATAATTATTATGATTTCAATTTTCCTCTCCTCTCACATGGGGAGCTTTCATCAACACTAAACATCCTTTCTGCAATTAGATTTCCATTTCCTTTTATAAATTGAATGACTTAACATTTGAAACAAGTACTGTTTGGCAAGACCCATATTTATTACTAAAAGAAATGCGATATACTACAGTCTTTGATGTTCACTTCAAAAGACTGGAGAAAGAGAAAACATTGTAAGTCCTAATTCATTCAGGTAAGAAGTGTGTTCTTACTCCAAATTGTATCTCCATTTTCCTCCAAATCTAAAATAACATTGTTGTGGACATCTGTATTGAATACAATCAAACAGAACTATTTATTACTCTCTCAAGTATCCCAACACACATATTATTCCCCTTATCATTTGCCAATTTGGCTTGTCATTGTTCAAAAGCATGGAAAAAATCCTTTGAATAAATGACTTTAAAAGGTAAGAGCCCATGTACACATTTCAGATTTCTTTATAAAGAAAAGATCATTTATTATGCTAAGAGTATGCTTTAGAACTAAAACACATACTTGACTGCATAGTAACATTTTCATAATTACATTAACTACCATATAAGTCATTTCTAATGTTTGATTTCCGTTACAGGCATGGAAGAAGTGATCACAGATGGTATGGCAAAAGTTCTATAGACCGACGATGGGATTAATTTATTATTCCACTACAATTAACGAAAGTTCATTGGCGTATGTCAATGTGATGCTACACCTATTGCTGGAAGTACTCTAGTTACATTTAAAAGTGATATAGGCATCAATTTGCTTACTTTAATGGGCTTTTTAGTTGCTGTAAAACGAGTATTTTTTATTTTTTGCATCACCAAACTTTCATAATCATTTTCTTCCTTTTGCTGAGATATATTAAAATATATCTATATAGGTAAAACTTTGGAACATAGCACCTTAATAAGGCGACTGCAGGAGGAATTGTTTAGAAAAACTTTTTAATTAAGCTTTTATATTAGATTCTCATTTTTAATTTCATCAGCAGAAGTTTGTAATTTTTTTCTTCTTGTGCATAGAATTTTGTTGTATATTTTTAAAATTGTATCTCATTAGAATATTTTTTGAGTCTGTGATGTTTATTTTTTTTTAAATCGTTTTATTGTGTATTAAATATATGTCATTGATCTGTTTAAGTATTTGGACTTAAAAAATATCTTGTGATAAAGTTTGCTTTTTATTAATGAAATGAACCCTACTTTTACTCTAAATTAAAATTTTCAATTTAGTTGTAGTGGTTAGAACCTGGTACCTTTGGATTCATAGCCTAGTAACATATCCACTTGACAAAAGTGATCACTGTCTGGAGGCTGTTACTGGCTTATTTAGATAACGCTACACTACTCTCCCACCAGTGAGTTGGTGTTGTGGCATCTAAATAAAAAAAAAGCCAGTAACAGCCTCTGGACAGAGGTGATCATTTTTGTCTAGTGGATATGAAACTAGGCTATGAACCCGAAAAGTTCATGGGTTCAAACCACTACGTAGTATAAATTTTGTAATCAGTGCCAAAGAATGTGATGTTTATTTTAATGCTAAATTAATTTATAGTTCATAATTAAATTTTTTAAAAATATTTTAGTTTTTTCCAATTTTATAATGAAAGTTGATTTAAACATGTGTGGGAAAAATAAAATAGAGTTGGGTACTATGTATTAACCCCGTGCAATTGGCAAATTTCAGAGAGCTACAGACTCTTTTTATGGGAGGAGTTACACTTAAGAAAAAAATGAATGAATGAGCGAAGATGTAATCAGGCTAAAAATCTATTGTCTATGGGTGATTGAACCCTCTAACCTCACTGGTTTCAGTAGACATTTGGCAAATTTGTTTGTATGAGAAAATGTTCAGCAGTTATTCTTAAAATGGTATCATAAAGGTTGTCATAGCTTGTAATATTTGTAAACTATTAAATCTGGCTTGTAATTAATTTTTAACCATCAGTCGCTGGCATGAGACTAATAACCAAGTATCAAAAGTGGTTTCTATTATTCTTGCCTTTGATTCCTAAGATAAATGAATAGCCACCATTAACACTAACGTATTAACTGAGAGAACTGCTGTGTGAACTTAGGTGTTTTAAAAAGCATAGCATGCACGAGTTAAGTTATATTGTGTCCCTTCAAAGTATATTTTCAAAATATCTTTTTTCCCACTGCACTTTTTAAAAGTTACAATCTGTCTTAGAATGCATGTGTTGTACTTTTTGAACAAAATTCTGTAGCAAAGTTCATATATTGTAAATGAATCTACAATGTCATTGTCCATTAAATACAGAATAAGTCAAAATAAATATAGTGATTACAAATAGCTATAATTATTTAATCGAAAAAAAATTTATCGATAAGATTTACACAGAATGTAGACGAAACTTCAAAATTTTGTATACATACGTCATAGATGTTCAATAAGACTTCCCTTGGTCACACGGACAACATCTAGGCGATGTTCCATTTCAAAGCATGTTCTGAAGCATTTGTGCAGTCATCAACACAAATGCATTACAAATGTCTACTTTCAGTTTTTCAATTGTTTTGGGCATGGGATGTACATATACCCTGTTTTTCACATCACCCCATAAAAAAAATCGCACTGTCTCAAGTCTCGGGGTGGGATGGGGGGCCCAAGAGCAGAAGACATCGTTGGCATCTTGTCGATTTCTGTTGGCTTTGTTCATCCGTGCAGCAAATTCTTTCAAGGATTTCCACTGAAACATATGGCCTTCTGCTATTTTTCCCTTTGCACAAATATCCTGTTTCTTGAAACATCTGATTCCATCTGGGTATATTGTTTGCATTTGAAGGTTCTTAATTGTTACACTGACGAAATCTTCTCTACACTGTGGTAACAGAATGGCAATTGTTCAATTCTAACATGCAAAATGCTTTCTGCACCATTTTGTCTTTGCGAAATTTCAACTCGCGCATGTGCAGGCCTCCACTTCACTACACCTGTGCCTTGTATAAAGAAATTTTGAAGCTCCATCTAAATTCTGTGTAAATATTATCGATAAATTCTTTTCCATTAAATAGCCACAGCCGTTTGTAATCGCTATAATCATTTTGACCTACTCTGTATAATTTTTCTTTTTATAATGTGTTTGATCTAATATGAGAAGTGTTGAATGCTGTTCCCTACCTCCCTTTTTAAAGAAAAAATTGCCTGTACACATATTCTGTCATTGAAACATTCCATGCTTTTTCACTACTTGTTAACCCTGCTTGTGCCAAAATGAAAAATGGAATAGCTGAGCAAACACTGATTGGTTTTGTCCGTAATTAATTGGAGCTTAATTGTCCTTTGTGACTATGTATTGATCACTTTTGCTATGATAGGTATCCACGTATAGTCCCGATTTGATCTGTGTACTATGTCTTCCCTACTGATATAGATTTAAAGAAAATCACAGGAATACTTTTTATACTATAGCCGTAATCCTTAAATGACTTGTTATGCGTATCATTAAAATGTTTTATATTATTTCAAGGATTCTCTTGTTGTTTTAGACATGTTGTAATTGAGTTTTTCAGTTTTATCCAATTGTGTTGCTATTCAATTTGGCTGCTATCAAATGTGATATTTGCTTATCTTGTTGAAAACATTGAAATTTCTTTTAATTATGTAGGGTTTTTTTCAAAAAATTGTGTGCTCATTATTTCTTATTTTACCTTTTAAATAAAAATTGTGATAAAATTTTTTGTTTCGTTTTTTTTAAAAATGAGCTGTTTAATATATAATCATAAAAATTCAAAGTAAGTATGGTAATATCTTAAGGCTGTTTTCGGTAAAAGTACGAGAGCTCTTAACTAAACCCAAAGCACATTTTCAGACAGAAAAATGACCCAATTTCCATGTAAATTTGCAATATTATAACTCGTACCTCTGTTAACAATATAGTGTTTTTAAAAACTTAAAAATATTCCGTGAATACTTTCTTTTTTGTTTTAATATGTGAAGGCAAGCCCATTTAACATTACGGTATAGGATAAAAAATGTGAAACTCATTTTATACCAGAAAAAATGAATCAACTTAGTTAAAAATGGGATGTATGATAAAAAAGGCTGCTCTCTAAAGGATAGTGAAGCCAGAATATCATTAATTTTTCATTTCTTTTATATCTGAAAAAATGTTCCAAATTTGGGTCCTATTCTTTAACATTGACCGAAAACAGCCTTAAATGAGTTCACACCTTTGGCAAGGGATAAAAAATAAGGTGCAAAATTGCACTAAAGCTCATTTTTCTGTGTTGGACCTGTTCAAAATGACAACAGTTATTTATTGGAGCATTGAAATATGATCCAATCTTAAGAGAACCTTAATAAGTATTGAAACACTGTTTCTTTGTTCATACATCAAGATAAGCTAATTTTTTTTTTTAAAAAAAAAAAACTTAAGCAGCTCTTGATGTCTTGAAATTAATTTGTAAGTTGAATTTCATGTTTTCTGAGCATAAAGTTTTTTTTTTAATAAATAAAGATAAATTTTAAATTATTTAAGAAATATAATTACACTAATTAAAAGAAATTTCATGCATAACCTCGTAAATTATTTTATCCCAATTCTTAAAAAACTCATTAAATTTCGATTATATGCACATTATCATGACTACATATATATCCTCTTTTACCTTATACAGTATTAATACAAATTTAATATTTTTTACGTTCTCTAATTTGATGTTCTAAGAACGGAAAAAAAAAAAAAATCTTTTGCATCATATTGCTTCTTGGGCATTAGTGTACTGATGTTTTTCAACTTTTCGGTTGATTTGTTGTGATCTACATTGTTGAATTGTTTGTGCGTAGCTCTTATTTATAACTTAAAAGTGTATATACCTTTGTATAAACTTAAGTGTTGCATGATTTCAAACCATGTTGTATTTGTTTTTAAGTTAAAATAAATGCTTTAATGTGTATCGTATCCACTGTCCTATTTTTTTACTTCCAATTATTTTAGTTTTGGGGATTTACATAAAAAGTATACAGTTTTCTTTGTTATAATTTAAATATTTGATCTCAATTTGAATTTATTTGTAGCTTGTTTTTTCAGATTTATACATTTTGTTTCATAACTTAATATTAATTGAATATTTATCACAGTCTTTAAATGTTTATTGCATCTGTTATACCATATAAGATACCGAAAGGGGTAATTTACGTATTAGCATCACCGCAACAAAATTTGCGCCAAGCTAATCGCTCCATGATATGAAAACAACCAAAGGATTCTTACGTGTTTTATTTGAATAAAAACCAATCACACAGTCAGATTTTGGTAGAAAATTGTACGATTCGCACGGCGCAAATTTGACTGCGGTGACACGTTAATACGTAAGTACCCAGAAAGATTAGGAAACATTATTATTTGGATGTTTTTACTATAGTAATGTGAACCTATTTTTAAATTTTATGGAATAAATTAAAACACCGCATAGCAGGATGTAAATGATTATAATGTATTCGAAATTTAGTTTGTCTTTTTTACATTGAAAATTGGTACTTTTCCGTTCCGCCGGCTCAAGCGATAAAGTCGCCAAAAATAATACAACCGACGCCAAACGGAATATTCCTGCTGGTAACTTTTTAACACCACATTTTCAAAACAAGGCGTGGTGTTTTCTTATCGGTAACATCTTTTTCATAATACATCAAAAATAGATGAATAATCAACGAATGCTAATATTTTTTTTGTGTGTATTGTGTGTTGTTGCCAATAAAGTCTTGGTGAGATTTGCGCTCACGAAATGGAAAAGTACCTGAAAATTAAAGTTAAAACCGATGGTTCTATGGTAATTTAATATATAAATTCGAAATCGCAGAAAAGGTTATAGTATAGGGAGGCCACTTGGCGCAGTCCCTTTTATTGGCGACTAAAACCGGTCGCTCAGGGACTTTTTTCAGAATTATTTATTGTTTATTTTAGAATAAATTCGATATCTCACCATGACATTTAGAAAAAAATCGCTAAATTCAAAGTGCCCCCCCCCCTATACTACACTTGAACCCGCAGAAAAACAAGCCAACATCATCATTTATTAGAATTTTAACATCACTAGTTATGAGATTTTACTTTACTAATGTAACATAAGCTATGAGAGCTCGAATTGGACATTAAAGTTATATGTAGTACTCATGTTCTAAAGCACGACATTAATAAACAAATCAAAGTTACCAAATGGTATGATGTAGAAATTTTTTGAAAAGGGTACTTACGTATTAAGGCGTCGACCAATCAAAAAATCTCGCCAAATGTGGTCATCTTTTCCGCACATTCGTGAAAACAAATTCATGCACATACTTCTTCCGGATTAACCCTTCGACAAACTGGTGAAGACTCAAAAGAATTAAATACTCTGCATTTAAATACAACAAATATACCTGAAATGAAAGAAAAATTAGATCACTCAAGCGTCTAAAATGCCGTACCTGCTTCCAAAATTGCGACAAATGAGTTGTTTTTAATGTGTAGGAGATGCCACATAAATTCACTTTACAAATTTAAATGCTGTTTTGCACATTCGCGATGTTTCTTGTTTTGCCATTTTGCTAAAACCCGTAGTCTTTCGGGCAGTTATTACGTTACGTTGTAACGGTACGTTATTAGGCAGCATTTTGAAAATACACACTCCACTGCTTTCTCTTCCAAAGGTCCTAAATTCTAGTTATTTTCCATAACAAAATAAAAGTTACAAATTATGAACAATGTTATTTTCAAACATGCGCGATTCAGATTAGTGTTTTAGCATGCACTGGAAAGGATACATCGTGTAAAAAATGTTTATTGTATTCGAGAAGTCGCGAACAAGATTATTATGTTGTTCCGATACTATTTTTCGATTCCACTGTCTAATACAGGGGTGTCCAACACGCGGGCCGCATGCGGCCCGCCTACTCTTTTTTAAAAATTTTTAAATATGAGGTTTTTAAAGTTTTTTCATTTTAAAAATTTATTTGAGGGGAAATTTATGTATATATATAAATTTACAATGTATTTACCTGTTCTTGTTTTAAAATAAATCCTTTTTGATAATAGAAATGTCCTTTAGATTAAAATAGATGTATATTTTATCAAACAGTTACTTTTGGTTTTTCTATAATAAATTACTTTTTTAATAAATTCCGAATTGTATTATGCATATCCTTTACTATGGATAGTACATGATTCTCTGTATGTGCGACTTTCATTTCTCCTTCTCCTTTTCTGTTTGGGGTGCCCAAAAAGCAAGAGGCAGTCAGAGATGTTTTTTAAAGTTTAAAAAAATATATTCAGGACGGTTAAGATAAAGGGCAACGTATACTTAATCGTTTGCGAATGACAGCATTATCAAATTTCAACAATGAGTAGGCCGCGGTAGCCGAGTGGTATAGGTATCGGATCGTGGCTTGCCTTGTCACGAGTTCGAGCCCAGTACCACTAAAGACCCGCCGTGTAGGGCAGCGATGCATGTTAGATCTGTCGAGAGCAGAAATGTCCTCCCGTTGGTGTGGTAGTTAGGAGAGGAGGTGCCACCTCAGGTGTCGTCCAAGTCACTTGACCATGGTTCAAAATTACGTGGTCCGTCACCAAAAGCCCTCGTGTAGCTGAACAGTGCGACGTTAATAATCAATCAATCAACAATGAGTAACGAAAGATCAATTCAAAAGGAACACAC
>BMAV01007350.1:167961-179073 GCA_019973955.1 Trichonephila inaurata madagascariensis
GTATATATTTGACCCAAATCGGACAATCTGAAACATGTTAAATAAAGTTTAGAATTTCATGCAAAAATAATGGATTTCTTTTTCCTCTACCTAATATTACCTAAGACATAGGAGTGTGTAAATTCAATATGCATTTAAGGGAATTAAAACGTTTTCAATTTAATAAAAAAGCCTCACAATTTAGAAAAAATAATGGAAAAGTGATTTTTGTGTCTTTGTATTTTTATTAATGTTTTACCTTTACTTTTATACAGGTATAAACAGTGTCAACGTTAAGTATTAATCAAAATATGAAAAATTCTCTAGATGGGCGGCACATTAGGTGCTTGCACGCTGGCGGCCGACACCTAGGATCAGTCCTGTTACAAGAATAAATTAATGGAACGTATTGTTGTCCTATACATTGTGTTTTGGATTGTCAGCGCCCTCTACTGATAATACTTTTAACTAAAAATGTTTTTTTCCACTAAAAAAAATCCGACTTTTATGTGATCTCTTTCTTCCAAATTGCACTTCTTTGTCATCATTTTTTCCTTTTTTATGAATTTTTAAAACTGCAACGAACTTTTGGTTCACCTGGTACATAAATAGAACTTGCTGCATTTTTTTACGGAGAAGAATGTGGTTCAAATCTAAATCAGTTCAAACATATTTTTTTCCTCTGAAATACAATGCTACAAAACAATAACCGCAGATACACATGATATACAATGCAACAATTGTTCATTATTATTGCAAAATTGCCACTAAAACTTTTTTTATCAATGCCCATTAAGACTCATAAAAACCTTCAACACATTTTACACTGAAGCATGGATTTTTTACGTATAAAAACATAAACACAAAGAATATGTTATGTTCTTTTCTGTGACTGTGGAATACGAAAGAATATAAATAAAAAATAAAAAAAAAAGAACTTCTCCCATTTATAATCAATTTTGAATGACAAACGATTCGAATTCTTTATCAGGTCACTTTGGGTGGGGACACATGCTCCATGCTATCTTATCTTACTTAATTTCAGCTTGATCTTGAGAGTTGGCGACGAATCGTCTGATATTATCGACTTATCGCCGAACGTTCTTCGAATAATATTTAGCGTTTAGATTTTTATGGAATATTTTTCCCCCTCCGGTAGTTCTCTGTGATAGAAAAACAAGTTTTGTTATTTTATGAGTTGTTTGAAAGGAGTGATAAGCAATTTTATCGGTTAAAAAAAACTGTATTAGCTATTCGTAACTATTGTCAATCTCAGCATTGCTTCTGTTGCCAGGATTTAGATGTTTTGATAGCTACGTCATGTTTTTAAACGCCGGTTTGGGTCAGCAGTTTTTCAATCGATTAGGCCTATATAGATTTGGAACATTCTGAAGGTGGAAATTGTAACAGAACATTTTCTATACGAAAAGTAATTTTATTTAAATTATTTGGAGTTGTGCGAGATTCTTTTTCGAAATGGTCGAATATTCTAACGACTAATTTTAACAAACTATAGTTCGAAATTTTAATTACCTGCAACTTTTTTTCAAAACTGATTTTTCGATTAATATTTTTGGAACGTGTGTGTGAATTAATAATCATTCTTTTCTACAAACTGATGTAAAAATAATTTTCAGAAGGGCGTTTTTGGATTTTTTGGGTTTGGTTCGTATTATTGTTGTTCTCTACGTTAGGATCAATTAAAATACAATGGAAGATGTTTAAGGCTTATAAAATGGCAATACTGGGTATATAAATGTATTATTTAAAGTTTTAATTATAATATATTGCGAAAAAGAATTCTGATAGAGCTTACACTTCGAGATGAATTCGGAATTCGAATGTGTGAATACAAGTTCTCAGATTCAGTGCCACTATTAAAAATGGCATAAAATTTAAATTATAAAAAAATATTTGAAACCCATTGCATTAATAGTTAAAAATATATGGTGGCAAAATATTTTACCTTGATTTAGAAGTTTCTTTTCATGAAGATAGATGGCAACACGTATTTTATACGATGTGATTGGATCTGACAGTTTCTTTTCTACCGCGAAAGACTATCTCAGTAAAGTTATTATTAAAACAACTAAAGAGTTTATATAATAACAACTTCATATTGTAGGAAAGTTTATACCATGCTCTTTTCATACGGAGAAACAAAAATCAACATAATAATGTTAATCTAAAAGAAATGCTTTTTTCCCTTCTAAAGCTAATAAAGAGCATTGGCATAATTTCCATACTTTAAAAAGTGAGATTTTTTACAATTTTTAAAACTTTGTAGATATTTTTAACTTTATAAAATCAAATATCACTTTAAATTAAGTTTACGTTTTACTTTAAAAATGTCACTGAAATATATAAATTAAAAAATTCTAATAAGCAAAAATATAACACAACAATGACAAATTTGATAATTTTTTTTGTTTTATTGCATTTTAGCTACGATTTAAAAAAATGATTTTAGGAAATATCCGCCATTTTCTTAATAATGAACTAAAAGTAAAGTTAAAATGGGGCAAAAAACAGGAAAATCTCAACTTTTTTTTTCTATTCTGCAACCATTGGGGTCCAAAAATCTTATCAGTGTTTCCTGCCGAGTAGCATGGTGTTTTTTGTCGTTATGTCGTCACTAGCTCTCTATTTCCGCTCAAATTGAGCAACAAACGAGAGGCCTTAAAGTGTCACACCTGCTGCAACGAGGATGAATCGTCTGACATTAGAAGGATAAAAAAGTACACCTTAAGGAAATCTAGATTCTAATTACGAACACAAAATAACGAGAAATTCTAGATATCAATTTCATGTCTTTTTATAAATTAAGACGGTTTCTAAGACACTGTCTTTGGGTATATGGTATTTTAAAAGTACAAAAAAGTGAAAATTATGCAGTATTTTCAATATATATATCTCATAAACTATTCTATTGAAGTAATCTTTTTCATCTCACAAACAAAGCATTATTATTATTTTTTAAATATACAACGTTTTTAAACTCACAGAACATAAAAATAAAAGTGAATTGGGTATTTTTTTATGAACTACATTGTCGAAAGGAAAAAGTAATAAATTAAACAGCATGCAAGAATACGCGAATACAGTTTTAAATCTTGCGCTAAAACATTAGGTACTTATAAATATTAGCGAAAGAGAACTAACATCACATTTTATGTGGCCCTAAATCCTCTAGAACTACTGGACAAATCTTAATGAAATTTGGTTTGTACATAGGGTTGATATAACACACAAAAGATAACCATTCAACAGTTATAATACACACGCATGATTGTGCATAACACTTATCGGAGTCGGGCAGTATGAAACAGCGGTTGCGTGAGTGAGTGAGTGAATATTAACGTCGCACTGCTCAGCTACACGAGGGCTTTTGGCGACGGACCACGTAATTTTGAACCATGGTCAAGTGACGTGGACGACACCTGAGCTGGCACCCCCTCTCCTAACTACCACACCATACCAATGGGAGGACGTTTCAACTCTCGACAGATTTAACGTGCACCGCTGCCCTACACGGCGGGTCTTTAGTGGTACTGGGCTCGAACTCATAACATGCCTGCCATGATCCGATACCTTGACCACTGGGCTACCGCAGCCCTGAAACAGCGGTTGCAGAATAGAACAAAGACAATGATTGATAGTGAACCTGGTCGCATCTTACAGATATACAAGCCTCGTACCATGCTTTTATATTGAAAATAAGGGAGTTTATGAGTTCTTGGGGCAATTGGTCCCACTCGTTTAGCAGCACTGTTCTTAGGCCTTGGATGGTTCTTGGAGGGGTGTTGCGAGTTGCCATTGCCCTCACCAGAGCGTCGCAAATATGCTGTATAGCAGTGGTGGGCAGACTTTTCAAGGGTACGGGCTACTTCCAATTTTTTCAAGGTGTTGCGGTCCACCCACTGTCAGTGGTGCCCACAAGGAGGGGGGGAGGGTCCAAGGGTCCGGATTCTTCCTTCATAGCGCTTGATTTTTCCCCCCGATTGATTATAATCCCATGTATATAGTGCGTAAAATTTAATTATAAGTTTTGTTATTAATAATTTTTATTTATTTATTATTGTTGATTATGTATTCAGAAATTTAATTTCCCGACAATCGACAAAATCAAAAAATGTATGGATGCGTATTGGGGTACGATGTGAGATTGGTAGACTTTCGACCCTCGACCCCCACCACCAACACCTTGAAAAATTCTTGTGTGCGCCAATGCTCAGGATCATAGGTGTGGTGAGGTAGAAAAAGTTCCACAGTATTTTAATAATAAATATGAAATTACTTAACTAAAATAAAAAAAAAAACTAATACTTTTACGAGTAAAACCGCGTTTAAAGCAAAACGCACGATACAAACATAATAATAATACAGCCATAAATATAATAATATCAAATGATGCAGTTATTATCAAACAATTCAAAATACATAAAAAAAATAAGACATTTTCAACTTGTTAGTTTTCGTTGTTGCAGTTAGTAGAAGACTTAGTCCGCATACTTCAGGCAATCTAGAATATTTCCGTATATAATTACTAAGTGCTAAAATATTCTAGTGGTCCCCCCTAAATGTCTTGGCGGTCCACCGGTCGATCGCGATTGACGTAATTCTCACCCCGGCTGTATAGGGTTGAGATCGATAGATCTGGCTGATCAATCCATCCAACGAATATCTTCACTTTCCAGACATTCGTCAACCATATGCGCTCTAAGTGGCCTAGTGTTGCCATCCATTAAAATGAAATCAGGATTAACTGCACTCCTGAAAACGTGAACACAGGTTCCTGGAACTCATGTCCATACCTCACACCAGTCAGTGCTTTCTCAAAGACATGGAGGTGTGTGCGGCTACTCAACATGATGCCTGCCAAGACTATAAAGCCTCCACTGCCTTAATAGTCAATTTCTCGGACATTGGTGCCAGATAGTGGATCTCTGGTTCTCTCCGTATGAAAGTACGCCAAGAATCAATGGTTAGGCTGAAACGAGACTCATCAGTAAAGAGAACTGTCGCCTATTGACCCATTCTCTAATCTCTAAGATTGGCAGAATTACATAACACAAACAACAGGTCTTCTTGCAAACAGCCCTCTCACATGGACACAGTCGCCTTGAAATTCGGGTTCCTGTGATCCTACACAACTCACAAGAAAGGTTGTAACATCCCTGTTACTCCTCACTGTAATGGACAAATGGTTATCTTCTCTGGCCATCGTGGCTTTTGGACGACTATGCCCAGGCTTTCTCTCGACGGATTTGGTACCCTTAAGGTATCCGACTACATTCGGAACCGTGATTTTAAAAAAGCGCGTAAATGGATAATTTTCATGAAATTTAGTGTCACTTAGATTAGCATACATGTATATAAAGTTGTTTTAAGGACATTTTGACAAAAAAAATTATTTCAATACAATATTTTGGCAAAAAATTAACTTAGAATAACCTTTTTTCAAAATGTTCTCCTTTTGTGAAAAATGCTTCTATTATAATATTATTTTGCCTGTTTATAGATCAGACCTCTGTACAGAGACTCAACTATGAGTTTTGAAAAATTCACATTATTTTCAGAGTTACAACCCATTGAAATAATGATCGGCGTTTTTTTTCTTAAAATTTCTCCCCTCTGTTGTCGTAAAATATGGATAAACCCACTTCTAAGTGATATATTTCAAAATTTCTAGTTGAGCCTCTGTACAGAAGTTTGAGCTATATACAGGCAAACTATTATTATAATAGAAGCATTTTTCACAAAAAGAGAATATTTTGAAAATTTGTCATTTTATATTCCTTTTTTGTCAAAATATCGTACTTAAATAATTTTTTATTGTAATACTATTCTTAAAACAATTTTATATACATTTTCTAATATAAGTGACAATAAATATCATAAACATTGTCTATTTATACGCTTTTGCAAAATCACGGGTCCGAACGTAGTCGGATACCTTAAATTGTTTCCATAAGCTGAACACCACGCTATGAGTAAAATTGAATTCTCCACAAATACGGATTTGAGACTGCCTTACAATTCGCTACTTCATTCCATCTAAATGTTGTTGTTTACTCATTTTTACTGTTTGAATTTCAATTTAACAGATTGTTGCAAAAAAAAAAAAAAAAAAAAAAAAAAAAAAAAACACTAAGAAATTTGGCGAGGTGTACTACCGAACGAAATATGGATTTTGGCATGTGCGCTTATAAATCCTGTGTTCCCTGACTACCTCCTCCCCCATGCACGTACACGTTTACGTATTCAACGTACAGGATTTCCAGCTTTTTTGTAAAAACAGTATTTTTATATTTCGTTCAATTCTTTTCTTAGAATTAGACAAAATGTGCAAATTCTCTCAATTCTGAACACCAGTATATTAAAAATATTACTTATATAAATAGTATTTAAATATAAATTAGTATTAAATGTTCATATGAAATTGAAAAAATTCGAACAAGGTAATATTTGACAGACATTCATTGAGATAAATATAAAGTTTTAGGTGAAACTTTTAAGGTATTGCATGTATAAGTTTTTCTGAAAATGTCTATTAAAATATCAACTTAATCATATATCAAAATCATCTTGCGCGCGCCAAAAAAAAAAAACTTGAATTGTTTTTGAAACTTTATTTATACTTGGAATGAAATATATTTTGCTCAGTTACTTCCGAAGGAACTGGAATATTTGATTGCATTTGGTTATTAAATCCTTCCAGAACAGTTTTTATTTCTCCACTTTCCTCTTACTTCAGCTCACATTTCATACATAAAAAATGCATTTGTTTTATTTATATACAAGTTTTTTTTTATAAAATCCCATGTTTTTTTCTTTAATGGGCTACATATTGGCTGCATATCCTCAAATGTAAGAACCATTTCATGGGGGCACCATCTAGTGGCGGCTCTCTCTACGTTTGAATTAATTAACACGCTTTTACAAGTTTCACTTGTATGTAATGGAATCTTTGAACTCGATTTTTACCCACTTTAAAAGATCAGATTAATTCGAAATTTTGCGCACTTGTCAAAGACCGATGACAATACAATAATTTCATAATTTTGTTCCATTGTCCTGATTAGGATAATTAGGAATACGATTTATAGATTTGACGACTTATTCCATATGCCAATTTCCGATTTGGCGGCTAATTTCAGATTTAGTGACTAAAAGATTAAGGTGCAACCCTAAAATCACGAATAGGCTTGTGGTTAATACAAATGTGGGTTAGCAATTTCTTACCATAATATAAGTCTCGTTTTTCTGAAAATGGAAATAAAAAAATAAGACTCGTGCATATGAAAACAAATAATTTATGTTGTAACTTCTAAATATTTTTTATTTTTGTAAAGCAATATACGTTTAGAACTGATGATACGAATTAACATTATAGCCTTACGTTTAATAGGTGATAAATGTATGTTCTAATTGCTAAATATTTTTTTTAATATAAAGCAATACGTTTGGAAGTGACGATACGAATTAACATTATAGCAATACGTTTAAAAGATGATAATATGATTGGTATTTAATATTTCTTCTTAACACACTTTTATGAGTTAGACCATATCTATAGAGACGGAATTTTTGAAATATAATGATACGGGACTCATCCGAGGCCCCGTAAAGGGAGAGAATAAATACCCTCTTCAGACCCATTAATTAATATCCATTGAAGAGCAAGACTAATTCTCTCTCTAGCACAGCCACGTAATTCCGGCTCCAAATATCAAACTCAAGGATAAATTCAACAAAGCATAAATGACAGTTTTAAAAACTAAAAAAACAGGCTTTTATTGTAGATCGAACTAAAAAAATGAAAAATAAATTATAGTTTAAAAAAAACTAAAAAACATGCTTTTTATAGTGAATCGAACTAAAAAGTAAAAAAATAATTCTTAATATAAAAATAAAATGATTAATGAGAAAATTTATGTCATTGAGTTAAAAGCGTGAGGTGCTTGGTACTACATTTTTACACTAACTCAGCATTTCGGAATAGAACTAGTAAGAAATTATAGCAACTAATATTGAGCACCCCACGCTTTTACCCTAATGACATTAATTTTCTTGTTAATCATTCTTTATTAAGAATTATTTTTTTACTTTTTAGTTCAATTCACTATAAAAGCGTGTTTTCTTTAGTTTTTTTTTTTTAAACTATAATTTATTTTAATTCAAGCTTTCGTTGGTTGCTAATTCCAATGAGATTCAATTTTTCCCGAGAGTACTAGAGCCAAATCGATACACAAGGGATCTTTTACATGCCACGTAATCAACTGACATGAGTACCCACGATTTTCGTTTCTAGAAAATCTATTGAGTCGAACCTGCAATCTTGCGTTTACAAAATGAGTACGCTACTTCTTAGCCACCAAGCCGAACATAAAAACCAAATATCCATTGCCTTATATAAAAATAAATAAACGTTCTAGTTTTGTATTAAAAAGCGTGAATTAGCTAAAATTTGCCGAAATGAGGATGAGACAAAAACGTTTCAGAGGAAATATTTTCGAATTTTAAGTATAATGAATGTAACAGTTGTAAAATTAAAAGAAAAAAAAAATGGAAAAGCATTGAAACAGATTAAAGCAAATAAAAATTCATGAGATCGATACACATATACGCGTATACTGGGTGGGCAAAAAGTCCGTAAAAACTTTAAAAATTTATAAAACCCTGAAAATTAAACAAAATAAAAAATGGTTTGCAGGTTTAGCATCGATAAGACAAGGGATTTTTTTAAGATAAAAAAAAAAGAAAAAAGAAAGAAAAAATAATAAATAAAATAAAAAAAAACCTCGATAAGTGGCGTTTCGTACATGTGAAAGAAACGACTCGCAAATAACAGAAATAACGTTACCAAATCATTTATTACAGCAGCATGTGTTCCACATATCCACCACCACATATCCACATTCCAAGAGTGTCACAAATCCAGCAATGGCAGAAGAAATGATGAAGTGTATACTTTTTCCTTTACAAAAACCTATACGTCGAAATACAGCAGTGAAAGATTTGGTGATCGTGGTGGCCATTGAATAACACCTCAGCATTGAAGTAAGATGAAACGTCACTGTGGTAGTAACAAGAGGTCTCATCCATTGAAAAATGTATAACCTCTTGGCATTTTTTCTTTGATGATTGGCATAAGGAAAACATGTAGCTTATCCAGGTAAATACCATGTCACAATAGTATCTCTTTTAGGGGCTTTTCTTTTTGTATTCTCGAACAGAATTGCGTCGTACATGAACAGCAGAATGATTTTCATGAAATCAAAGACAGCGTTTCGCTTTTGCAGCACCGTTCTACGTCTCCCTTATCGAAATGCCGAGCAGAGAAGGATTACTGCTCGCTAAAAGATAGTCAATTATGACACCTAACGTTATCCATGAATAAACTTAGGATATATTCCTACCAGACTGACTTTGAACGGGTTAATTTCATTTAATATTTCGGAAGTTCTTAACATGCGAAATTGCCCAACTAATTTGTAGACAGTCTGTAAAAGAGAAAAGCAACTCACACATCACGAGATATCTAGAACTATTAGACCTACAAACTTGAAATTAAACATACATGTTTCTTTAGTTGAGAAGAGATCTGCTAAGAACAGGTTTTGCAAAAATCGAATCGAAAGGGAGATTGCGGAGACTTTATAGATAAAAATCCCCATTTATGAACTCCCTATTTATGATTTACTTGAAATTTGGCAAACTTGTTGGGTAGAGGTACATTAAGAAAAAGTTTTGAGGAAAGTGAATTGCAAGGTGGGTATGGGGGCGTTATAGATAAAAATAAATCTCATTTCTGAACTATCAGACCTACGAAATTAAAGTCTGACAAACATGTTTCTTTTGTCGAGTAGAAGAGATTCGCTAAGAATGGAGTTTACGACAACCTTCGGCCAGAAGGTTGTAGGGCGTTATAGATAAAAAAAATTACCGTTTTTCTATTATAAGATCTAGAGTTTAAATTTAGAGAGCATGTTTCTTTTGTTGAGTAGAGATAAATATATGAGAGTAAAAGATTGAGATGAGTGAGTAAAAGATAAATATACTTCAGTTTTAGAAATTCAAGGCCTGTCCTTTTTCAATCAAGAGGCAAAGGCTATAAGAATATTTTTAAACACAATCAAAAAGTTAATGCTGAGACTTAAGGTTAATTCTGAGATATCAGTAACTTGAAAACAGTGTACAGGGATACTACATCATAAAATATCCAGTGAAGTGGATGGATTACGGCTAGTATATACAAGGTGATTCTTAAAAAGTATATACACTTTCCAGATGCTGTAAAACACTAACAGTCAAAGACAGCCGCCATCTCAATGAGAACATTAAGTTAGATATACTCTTAAAATTTATGTCTCACCCCTAACGGAAGTGACGTAGGCAATAGCATGCGAGTCCCGTGATTAATCAGTCAAAATGGCGGTGCTTACAGTGGAGAAGGCTTTTTGTGTTCTGGAATTCAGCAAAATGTCATGGTAGCCACTTTTTGGATATGTTAACTGCTTGTCTGATGCCACAATTACAAGGAAGCAATGACAACTTATTTCTCCAATTGGATGGTGCACCATTACACGTCAACGTGTGGGACTACCTCGATGAACATCTTCTCACCGATGAATCGGACCAGTCGCGGACAACAACACTTACCAATGGCCACTTACCCGATGGTCTCTCAGAAGTCCTGACTTAACACTATATGATTTCTTTCAGTGAGGTTACGTAAAAGGCAAGGTATTCGCCCCTCCCCTTCCTGTTGATCTAGCGGAGATGAAGCAGCGTATATCACAGCCGCTATCAATGGACTTGATTCAGATACCTTAACTTGCGCTTGGGCGGCAATGAACTACTAGCTCAATGTGTGTCGTGTGATTAAGAGTTCATACATAGAGTATATGTGACTGTCCCTAACAAACCTTAAAATAATTCCATATAATTCTGTTACAAGTTGTGACGGGCTCACGCGTCTTTTCTTTAACATGACCTCTGGGTTCTTTGGGGGCCAAGATTAATGGAAACTCTTTTCCAACCAAAACCCAAGAAGCGAAATGTGAAAAAGAAATGCAAATAAGATAGCTTTTAAATAATGGAAGTTTCAGTAAGTGAAATGGCAGTTTG
>BMAV01007350.1:181106-191899 GCA_019973955.1 Trichonephila inaurata madagascariensis
TTCAAAAATTGCGTGAATTGTTTCTTCTTTAATTTTTGATTCGAAAACTGGTTGGTGGTATTGAAAGCCATTATCACACCAATATAGAAGGAGGGGAATATGAGGGCAACGATTGGTTATTTCCATTGCGTGAGTTTAGGTGCATCTGAGACATTGCAATGCCATTGAATATGAGACGAGTCTAAGTAATTAAAACTCAATTTTTCAAGGTAAAGCTAGACGAAAAAAAAATGTTTATTTTTTCCTCCACTGTCTGATTTTCTGTCGCGTTTTATCCGAGTCGCTGTGGGAGTTGAAGGTCAGTTTTCGACACTGGAAGGCGTTTTAATTAAAAGCATTCAAAAAGACATTTACACTCACAGTATCACACTCATAAGATTGTGTTACTGAATTTCAGACTAAGAGTTTCTTTTTTTTTGAAAAAGATAGATTAGGACAGTCATATGTTTTGGTTTTCGTTATTTAATAACAAAGTTTTGTACAAAGGGTGTTGTTGCTCGATTATACAAAGTGATTCGTACACTAGACCGACAAACTTGCAGGGTTTGCTGGGGCTACAGAGACCTCAGTTGACTGATTGAATATTAACGTCGCACTGTTCAGCTACACAAGGGATTTTGGCGACGGACCACGTAATTTTGAACCATGGTCAAGTGACGTGGACGACACCTGAGCTGGCACCCCCCTCTCCTAACTACCACAGCACATCAACGGGAGGACGTTTCAGCTCTCGACAGATTTAACGTGCATCACTGCCCTACACGACGAGTCTTAAGTGGTACTGGGCTCGAACTCGTGACAAGGCAAGCCACTGTCCTATACCTATACCACTCAGCTACCGCGGCCTACAGAGACCACGGAATCACATAGGAATGCAGGGTCGCTAATGCCATAAATGCGAACTATGGTGTAAAGACACAAAGAAAAAGAACAGAAACAGCAACATATTAAAGGATAGAAAATATTTTATTGAAAGGTTGTACTACAACACATGTTTGAAATTACGACCAGAAGTGGTCTGGCAGGCCTAACAGCGGCACTGCATCCAATTCCTTATGTTCTGGAACAGCGATACTCAACCTGCGGCCCCGCTGGGCTTTTCTTAGTGGCCCGCTCATGACTAAAAAATTCAATTATAAAAGAACAATGCATTAAAAATTTAGCGGGGAAATTCTATCAATCAAGCAATCGAATTGACCAATTTTGCTATCGATGTCGTACGAGTACGAATAGCAAGATTTTTTTTCTATTTTTAACTGTAACAGTTAGTAAAAAACAAGTAATATAAAAAAATAGTTTTTAAGTCAATTCCTACTTAGATCAACAACGAAAAATTTTATTTTAACTACTTTTTACTAAATAGTTACAATTAATATAAATATGTATATACATAGGACAGAATCACAACATTAAGTGGTAATTAGTTTTTTTAATTATCATTAAAGTATCGTATTGTCCTTTAAATTTCAGTCCAACTGAATGCTTTAACACGTGAGAAAAAAAAACCTTTTCAAGTTTTGACACAAGTCGCCAAAAGGGTCGCTAAGTCGCCAACGTGACTGTACTTGTAATTCTTTAAATAATTAATTTTAATCAATTCATTTGCATTAATTATAATTAAATTATTGTATTGTCATCCAAAATGATCCTGTATATAAAATTTCAGATTAATTCAGCGCTTTAAAATGTATTTTATTAACGATTGAAAATTCCACCAAGACAAATAAATAAATATGTAGACAGTGCTAGCTAATAGTAGGAATTGAATAATAGTACAGAAGAGAACTGAACTGGAGTGGTGACCATTTTATGGGTGAGAATGTTTTTTAATTATTAACAAATAATACTGATTTCAGTTTGGAACTCAGTCGAAACTCCTCTTTGCTGCTATTCTGCATTTGATAAAGTTCTATCTGAAATAAAAATAAGAGAGTCTTGGTCAAAAGAAAAAAAAATCAAATTATTAAACGGTATGGCGGCTTTGTTTGTATGATAGTAAAATGTAAACCAGGGGCTTGATCATGGATGAATGAAACCGAAACTACCCCGTAACTCAGTAAAAATGCATAAAACGGGTGAAAAAAAAATGTTATGTGTGTTTGATAGAGATTGATATAGTATCAAAAGCCAAAAAGGAGTTTTAATATTTTGATCAGTTTTCCACATTTTAGGTGTCCAATATCGCCTTGGTCTTATGATGTTTTTTCCACATTAACCTTTACGTTGTGGCCCGCATGAAATGTCTGCCATATGTATGCGGCCCGGCGGGAAAAAAGGTTGAGTACCCCTGTTCTGTAAGAATCATTCGAGCAGTCTTGAAGTAGGTGGGGTGATGAACGGAAGGCTTTGTAAAAACAAATCCTACTGGAAAGCCCCACTTGGCGGTTGTACAGGGACATTACCCGTACAGGCGTGTTTCACATCACATGACCTTTGCAAGTGTGAAAAGATGACGTGAATCTGGTTCTGCTAATATGAAGAGTTTGGTGTAGGACCGCTCGTTTCTTCACACACACACATTTGAATACATCAGCTCTCGAATATCTGTAACTGCCGGGAGGATACGTGGCATGCCAGGAATCTTCGAGAACATAAGGAATTCCATGCAGCGTCACTGTCAAACCTGCCAGACGGCTTATGGTCGTAATTTCGAACACCTGTTGTGGTATTACCTTTCAACAAAATGTTTTCTGTTCCATTAATGTGTTGCTGTTTTTGTTCTTTTCCTCTGCTTCTTTGCCCCATAGCTCGCAACTACGTCATTTGCAACCCTGTATTCCAATGGGATTCCGAATCGTTTCTGTACCCCCTACACACCTTGCTAGTTTGTCGAATCTCCCTGTATATATACAAGATGATATAATTAAAGTCGTGTCAGACTAACCACCAGACAGGGACATCTGCTCATGCATCTCAGCACCCAAGATCACGTATACTGAGATGGGCACAGTAGGCCTTGGCCCTCATGGGTCGTTGCGCCACTGAGTTTAGTTTATAATTAAAGTTCTATTTTCAAAATGCTGTAAAAAAGAACCTTATGTTCAGAATGACTTCAAATTTGAAATGAATACACTTAAAATGGGAGAAAACGGTATGAACAGGGCTGTGGAGTCGGGTCGGTGACCGACTCTGTGTTACAGCTTATTTTTTTTTTTGTAAGAGAAGTAATAGATGCTACAGAAAAAAAATTGATGGCACAGCAGATTATTTAAATTAATTAGAATTAATTATATAATAGAAAAATTGGCATAAGTAATTTCTGAAATTCAGTATAGCTTTGGAAAGATCTTTATTGACAGAGGATCACGGATCCGATTTGATGAATTTCAGAGCTGAGGACAGTCTTTCCACTCTAACTTGAGTAGGAGGAAGAGCTGTTTCTGTTAGGGCTACTCCTTTACAACCTTTTGGGATAGATTTGTATAAGTTCTAACAGAGGTGTCTTGCAAGAACAATCCAATGTTTCTATTTCTTCCAGTAGAAATCTTGTTTGAATTTTTCCGTATTTATATTTAAAAGCTCTTGATTCTTTATTTTCATTCGCTTTGCCTTAGCCTTTTCATTATTATCTTAATATTTCTCAAAACCCAGATAATAAATAAATAAATAACTCAGTTTATCATTAATTTTTTTTTTCAATTCACTTTAATTTCATTTCAAATTTAAACTGTTCAACAAAAACTAGAATTGGAGTCGATATATTTTTAGTGACTCCAGATCCGACTTCTTACTCCAGGAGCGATGGAAATTTATTCTAGGAAAACAATCCTAGAAATACAGGATGGAGCACTAAAATTCGTTTAATAAATCCCAGAAGGTTTGCACACCTTCTACAGCGCTCAGACACAACTATCAGTGTGTGAAATTACAAATATGTTTTGTTTAAGATTATTCGCAAGAAATCGCTCGATAGTAGCAACTAATCGCTAGACGACTCTTCAATGGTCAAAACAATACTGACTCATCTTCAGCGAGCGACTCCTAATTATAGCCTGAATGGATCTGTGGTGGTGTGATATCTATATAAACCAGTACTAGTCATCACGCGAAGACGATCGTTTTGGCGTGATCGCTCTACTCGTTTTCGTAGCAGAAGGTGCTCAGATCGAATTCGCGCACAGCAGTCGTGACGCCATCTATCCACCACAAAAGCAGACAAGCCGTCAGACATATGACGCAATTAAGCCGTCTCACACAAATGACGCAACCCACAAAGTGACGTGACTGCTCACACACTCGCCACGAAAATGCCATTGTTCGTTCGCCTATTTGCTGAGTCACTGGCATAGGGGTAGTGTGGTGGTGTGATATCTATATAAACCAGTACTAATCATCACGCGAAGACGATCGTTTTGGCGTGATCGCTAAAGTACTCGTTGTTGGAGCAGAAGGTGCTCAGATCGAATCTTCCTTCCTTCAGATCTTCCAAGAAATCTGCTTACGTCATAGATCGTAATAGATTTCTCCGGTAATTTCCAGAAGCATCCATATGGTCACCAACTCGTAAAAATTATGCCAACTTAGTTCTTTCGCCAACATTTCACCGTTCCCATTTAATCGCCATTATAATTCAAGGAGCGGAATTGCTTGCGAATATTACAATTTTAGCATAACATAAATACAACAGAGAGTATTATTAACGTAATACACATCCAGATATAAATTATTTACACTATTTTAAGCATTCATCACACAAAATTCGTAACAATGTATACCGACTACTTAAAAGGATCGCAGGTGGGGCCAACTTTTTCATATGGCCTAGGCTTCAAGAAATCTTAAAAGGTTATTGAGCACACCACGCAAGGATTCTTTTTCTCCAAGTAAGAACGTTCGCTTAAAATGCGGCAGCTCCATTATTCTGCAAGTTTTTTTTTTTAAAGAATCAGATTTTAAATATTTTTTAATGGAAGGCTAAAATTAGAACCCACAATCTAATTGGTAAGTCAGATAGCATAGAATTTCTTCACAATTACCTTCCCTTCCAAAAAAAAAAAAGAATTTTAAAAATGCAGAGCAGAAGTGTTTATTATTTTAAAATAGTTTTCATTTACGTGCCTTGCCACACGTGTGAACACAGTAATGTAGTAGATTTGTTTAAAATATAAACTAAATTATTTTATAATTATACACTCTGTAATGGGGATTATTTCCATCAAGCATTAATTTAAATGCCTTTGCCTATTTTGCTAAAATTGTAGTTTTATTTATAGTTAAAAAGCGAGTAACAACTAAAAAAACGTAAAACATGTCGAAATTTCGAATGAGAAATTTTGTATTAATTTCCGGTTAAAAAATATTCTAGAACAAATGCAGCAAACGCTCGGGTTGGCTCCATCTTGCTTTCATTTGGCGACAAAATGTTTCTATGTTGAATTTTGTTGTTTCTTATCCTCGAACTATTTGACATATATCACATCAGCTCGAGAAGGTTGTTGATTACCAAAAAATCTATAATAATATGGGGATTGGAAGTTAAGAACGACCCTCTTAGAAAGTCCGATACATTTCAGAATGGTCACAGCATTTCTTACAAGTAAGGTGGATTTTTCTGCCACTATTTAGGAAAGATATTTCAAATGTCCACTTGTTAGTCTAGCCAAAGCAGTCTGGGAACCACGGTCTCATTTGATTTCCAGCACAGAATTAGGGGATGTCCCTGTGTACCACTGGTGAGTAGGTGGAATTCGCCACATTAAATTTAGTTAAGATCTTGTACTAGAGTACAGTTCTTGATAAGTGAGTGAAGTGCCAGTAGCGGTTCCATCCTCACTACACTCTTTGCTCAGTCTATCGACGATTCCACTACCTCTAATGATAACATGTGATTGTATCCATTGGAGATGGATATCGGGGTTCCGAGAGATTATCCTCGGTTTGTCCAAAATAGAAACGCCATGTTGAATTCTGAACAAGATAATCGCCATTTTATGCTTAAATAACGCACTTTGGTCGATTGGCTTGCAAAGGCTGCAACCAAGCGCAAAATTGACATTGCCGTTAATATTCCTAAATCATTTTGCAAGAAGATTATGAAACAAAGAATGGTGAAGTCTTGGAACCAAGAATATCTTATTGCATATAAAGAGAGCTTAACAAAGGAATTTTTTCCAATCATAATATCATCATTTTTATACTTACAAAATAACTCAATTTCTCACTGGTCATATGAACTTTAAAAGCTACTTGATCAAATTTAATTTAGTACCGTTATCTTCCTGTGTTTGTAATATTGGTGGTGAGTAAAATATAGAACACGTGCTCCTTCTTTGTTCCAAGCATGTTAGAGAGAGAGAAAGATCATAAGAGGCAGATTTTCACCAACTTCTTTCCACCAGAAGTGCTTTTAAAAAGTTCTGTGAATTTGTTGTAACTATTTGTAATCTTTTTTTTTTGTATTTCTAATAGGCTGTGGATTGGTGTTTTACCATTGCTGACCTAGTACATTCCGGGAAGCTGGTATCTATTTTTAGTGCGGCACCATATAGGCGGATACCAATCGCCAGAGGCAATTTGACGCCCAATTTCCTACCTAAAGGGAGGCATCTGAGCTCTGACGATGCAAACCTGTACTAGGGTTTAATTTTTCCGAGAGCATCCAAGCCAAACAGACACTCTAGGTATCTTTTACATATCGTATAAACATACGACATTGCCACTGTCGATTTTCTGCATTTTACCAATGTAATTCTTTATTCACCCAATTTCCTACCTAGAGGGAGGCACTTGAGCTCTGACGATGCAAACCTGTACTAGGGTTTAATTTTGCAGAGCATCTAAGCCAAACGGACACTCAAGGGATCTTTTTCATGCCGTATATTCATACGACATGGCCGCTGTCGATTTTCTGCTTCATGAAAATCCACCGATTTGAGCCTGGGTCGAACCCACAACCTTTAGGTACCGAAAACCAGCGACAAACCAACCACGCCACCCAGACGGTCATATTTGTAAATCTTCATAACATCAATTTTTTTTTTCTTTTTTTCCTTTGTAATGTATGATTAATACTCACTTCTGTGAGCCCCGTATGATACTTTGTGGCGCACGGGGATTTTATAACTGTTTTCAATGAAAAAAATAACACACTTAAAAATATAAACACGAAAAAAAACCCCACTAAATTAGGCGTAACATGAACTATTCCAAAAAATTGAAAACGAAGCTTTAAAAAATTAGTTTAAAATTTTGCAAATGAAATTTTCAAATTACTATAAAAGTGATAGAAATATAATTTAAAATAATAAAACATCTCTTTCTAAACCGTTGTTTGCAATTTTTTTTATCTAAAAAAGTTGTCAGAAGCGATTTCCGGGTGCGCACTCACTGCCTGTTCCAAAATTCCTTCGTTCGAAATCTAAAAGAATTCTGTTTCCTAAAAAAAAATCTCTTCTCCAGATCCCGGAAACAGGCGATGGGTCGAGATTCTTTCAATTCGGGGCGGATACGCGACGTCACAAAGTGTTTATGATCCCCATCTCAAAATGATTCCTAGAAATCGACCCTCTCATCCTTTGTCGCCAGCTTGTCTCAGAGACTTCAATTGCGAAAAAGCGATCTAAAAAAGTATGGGGAAAAAAAGGGTGTGACACCATTTTCTGCGCTCACAAATAGATCGGGCCTCTTGGAAAGTAAGTTCTTATCTGGTATCCTTCGCTCAGCGGCCAGACTTTGAGGTAAACACGTCTGTTTTGAATCGGGGTCCACTTCGGAGGATCGGGTTTATCTCTCGCACCAGCGGTACAATAGTTCAATTTTATTTTTGTTCCATATCCCTGGAAATTACTGGGGGAAAATGAAAACGTTTCGAACATCAAAATCGCTGAAGGACAAAGTATTTTCTTTCTTTTTTTCTTTTTTGATCGGGTTTCTTTTTAATCTCGATTACTGAGAAGTACGTGTAAACATTAAAACACGCAGACGTTTATTTAGTTGAAGAGGATTTAAATAAAGTAAAAATGAAGAGTTATATCAGTTTTTTTTTTTTTTTTTTAAAGGATTATGAAGAGTTACACAATTTGATTCGTAAATTTTCTTCCTTGTTATTTTTTTTTTCTAAGCATAATACATTAAAAGGCGTTGGAATTTCGAAAGGTACAATCGGATGTCACTTAAAATATATTCGCCACAAATACTTATTCATAAATTTGGGAAAGTGTTATGAACAGTTTATTTTTGCATAATACTGAACCTCAAAAAGAAAAATTCGAGAAAAATAAAGTCTTCTCATTGCACGTTTTTGAATTAGTCTACTCAACATCTCAACCTTATACACAGTCTCATCAAATATATTTTCAAAAAACTCTCTCAGTTAGTAATCTTATAGAACCACTAATTATGTTAAGGAATTTAATTTCTATATTTCGAAGGTCCTAATTTTTTTCTTTTAGTAATTTTACGAGTTTTCACTTTTTAAAAAATATATTCAAAAAGTATTTAATAAAGTAGGACTTTAATAAAGTAGGACGAAAATATCAATTAAAAACTTCAATGTTTCCCCTCGTTCGTGTAAACTTTCTCTTTAACATTCGAAAAAAAATGTTTTGAATTTCAGAAGGTAATTATTAATTTCATAGCATTGCCATTACATTTTAAGATTTATAATTCCTTAAAGATGGTACTAATAAAACCCCATCTAGGATTGTTGAAAGTTATCTTTATGCAATTCCTGCTGAACTAACTCTGTTTATTGCATTTACTTGAACAGTATAAACAGAGTCCGTGAAAGCAGAAAAATAGTAGTTTTGATTCATTCGCTCCTTTTTTTTTCTTATTGAAATTGACATTTCAAAGCTATATTTACGTAAAAAAAGTACAGAATTACCTTTTTCTAAATTAAAAATAAATCCGTAATTTTTTTTTGTAATTCAATATATATTACAGTTTGTATAGTCTTCAAAATTCGAAGAAAAAGAAGTACAAAAAGAATGCTTTTACTCAGTTGTTAAAATATTTTTTAGCCGATTAATTTTATATTTTCGTAAAAATCGCTTGGTATTATTTAATTATAGCATTAGATTTGTGTTAATTTATATGAATCGTTTGCCATAATGTTTAACTGATAACTGTTTCTGTAACTGATTAAAAATATATGTGGAAAAGGAAAAATTCTATTACATTCGAAATCAGCATTTGAAATTTGTGCATTGATTGTGTGATCGGCACTTTGTGGCACAATTTGTTGTGCTTTTGAAGAGCAAAGGATAAATCGAATGAGGTTGATGTTGGGAATTTATTCCATGTAAAGAAGCTCATGAAGTATTGAGAATTCTATCCCTAAATAATTCTTATTTTAAGAATCTATTAGTTAATTTAATTTATATAAAATTAAAGTATAAAAGAAATTATTATTTTAAACTTTAAGAATTCATTAAAACTCCCCGTCTTCGTATCGGACACACTCGTCTAACGCATAGACATTTGCTGCTTGGAGAGAGTCCCCTAGTATGTGACTTTTGTAAATGTGACCTTTCCATTTTACACATTTTAATAGAATGTCCAAAATATTCATCTAAAAGAGAAACACCTTTTTTAAAAATAATCTTTTAACTTTGACTGATTTGGTTGGGGAAACTCCCCATCCAAATCTTTTTGTTTTTACGTTCAATTAACATTTTACACGAAATATAATTTTCTTAAAGATTTTATTGTACCATTGTTTTTTTTTTTTTTTTTTTTTTTTTTTTTTTTTTTTTAAAAGAGATATCCATAAATTTTTACATTAATGCATTTTTAAATACTTTGTTCACTTTTATATTCTGACATTTTAAAATACATTTTTATATTTACATACACATTTATTACATGTTTATATTTTTAAAATTTTAATATATTAACAAATGTGTGGCGCAGTATAGCCAAACTTGGCTCTCGCGCCAAAAAAATTAACAATCAATCAATCAACCCCGCAGGATTAAAAAATTGCGCTCAAAAATTCAAGATGGCGGTCACAGACAAGTTTTTTTGAAAAATAGTTATATTTATGCATTTTATCATCTATACAAAGGTGAACCTCTCTTCCATCGCGATAGAATTAAAATGGAATTGCGGTCACTATGTGGGAATGGTCGCACAGTTGGAGATGCAACTTTGAAAACCGAGCTTCTCAACGGCATCTGGGGTTTCCTTTCTTTGAAATGTCACTTCTTCAATTAATTTTGTACCCACACAAAGGTTTACAAACATTTCGTTGAGTAAATTCAATTTTATTACAAGTAGTGGGAGGAGAAACTTATGATTCTGTCGTTTTTCTTTTATGTTATTAGCTCTTCTGTTGAGAAAAAGAAGCTGTTCCGCACACAAAATAGGTCAATTTGAAAGATTTGAAACGTTTTTATTTAGGTTATGCAAATTTCGCGTGTTTGTATTTAGACATATGGATTTTTCGATCTGAAATAAAATAGGAATTGAATGAAAAACCCGGATACAAAGTGTGAACTTTTCGATAAACATGAAGAAATGGAGCGGGAAAAAAAAAATCCCATCAAAACAAGTGTTATTATAGTTGCTTTAAAAATAAACTAAAAGTTTTTAGCCGACACATATATGCATACATACATACTATATATATAAAATAACAGTGAAGAAGTACTAGAACCTACAGTGCTAAAGCAGGAAGAAATTTGAATTCACCAGACACAACAAATGTAGATACAAAAAAGTCTTTGGACTAAACTGGAGACCTATTATGATTTCTAAAGCTGTCGCTGAATTAGGCCAGCGAATGAGGGTTAGCAATGCTTTATAGATCCTACCTTCCCCGTACAGCAGAAACTTTCAACATAATAGGAAAA
>BMAV01007350.1:192897-208121 GCA_019973955.1 Trichonephila inaurata madagascariensis
CATCTTACTTCTTATAACTTTTGAAGCAATATTTGATATCAAATGAGAAATAAAAGTTATAAATGTTTTTTAACTATCCCCTGTCGGCGTAACGGTGAACCAACCACCATTGTACAAATCATACAACTGTTCATACTCATTTCTGAAATTGTAAAAATGTAATTTACATGTATTCTGTAGCTCTATAGTATTTCTAGCCAAGAATAAATTTATTTTAAAAATATACTGGCACCATCTGTTGTAGCTAATCTTAACTACGCCAAAAGTTCATTACAGCATCACGAAAAACTTTTTTTATATATGTAGAGAGATTATTTTAAAAACTAAAATCAAATTATTAGTCCAAGTTTATCTCCTGCCTTTCTTTATTAAGGGTCTTTAGCAGTATTTGTTTTATCATGTCTTTGCATTGTTTCACGCAGGAGCTGACTTACAAAAACTAATGCTAAATATTCCTAACTCACTTAATATGATCATTCCTTGTATTCTAAAAACCGTGCTCGAACGTAGAGCTTTTAATTTACTGCACTTTCGTAATTATCACGATTTCAAGACGCAGAGGAGTACACAAGGGTGCAGTTTGGGATTTCAAACCAACTGATTTTTTAATTTCAACATCGATATTAAACGATATCTCTTTTATTTACATGTTATTTTTTAGAATAAAACCCACTCCCTCATTAAAAAAAGTATACATACACCATTGCCCAAACGAAATTGATAAACAAATTTATTGAGTAACGTATTTTTGTTTTTGAAGATTCTGTTCGAACAATATCCCGAATAGAACATTTGTTTCAAAATCGTTTGAAGAAAAAAAAATACTCTTTAATTTCATTTTTCCGGAAATGCGCATGCAAAATCGTTCAGTGATTTTTATCTTATGTAAAAAAATCACTAAAAGATTTGTTTAAAGAATAATCCTCAACCAAGAAAGATTTCTTTATAAGCTGATTTTAATTATTAACACACCTCTTCTTTTACTTAATATTTTATATAGTTTAATTCGTTCTTTAACTTTTTTTGTAAACACTAGCCCTTACCCTCCCACGCTTCGATGGATATTTCATGATGTTGTATGAATATATAATGTTTACATATGTATAAATTATTGATATCTAAGTCTTATCAATAACCGTTTGATTGTAGTAAAAGACATTATTATATCTCTCACCTCTTGATTAAAAAAATAATAATTTCTAAAATTGAAGTAGAATTATCTTTTTAGCTCCCACAGCCCTTTCTTTCAAAGTGAATTTCCGCAAAACCCAGTTTTAATAGTTTTCTACTCAATAAAATGCACATGTTAGCCAAATTTTAAGTCTAAATATAATAGTTCAAAGAAGGAAATGTATTTATTATAATAAGGCCTTTATCAATAAGTCGATTTCCGTAAGACCCGTTCTCTGCGAATTTCAATTCAACAGAAGAAACATGCATGTCAAATGTAGTGTCTGACCACTGTTGGCGATGGATTATGGAATGTTGATGCGAATCGGCGCGTTTATGGAGACGGGTTGCTGTGCTTTGGGGGAGAAAGTGATTGACCCTCGAGCAAGGTAGTCAGAGAAGGAAAAGTCCCTTGTTTTTAGAAGTGCGAAACGCTGGACTGTTTTTTTTTGGGGGGGGGGGAAGGAAATTGAATTCCTTCGATGAGAAATCGATGCATAACGCGTGGTCTGCTGTACGAAGAATAGAGTTCCTTAGGAGAGGTTTTAACATGAAGGACTGTGTTTTGTTTCTGTGGAGTGAGAAACGAGATAATTGTGCTGGCTGTTGAGGAGTAGCTGATTATATGGAGAAGGGTAGAAAGTAATTGAGAAGATGTTACAACAAATTTCATTATTGTAAATCTAGTAGTTCGAAAACAGGAGTGTTTTAAACTGTATTCCCCAGTAATTCCCCGCTTCCCCCATAGGTGTCGATATCCATAAAATCCATTCTCAGAGGATCTCCATTCAGCAAAAGAAACATTCTTACCAAATTTCAAGTATGTGGATTTAACTGTTGAAACACAGAAATTTTTATCTATAACGAACGATCCTTTATCTATTTCAACCCTCCTTGGATGTAGATTTTCGCAAAATCCGTTCTTAGCGGAACTCTAACTCCATAAAAGGAATATCGAATTTCAAGTCTGCAGGTCTAATAGTACCGAAATAAAAATATTTATGTATAAAGCCCTTCAACCCCTCACAGCCCACCCCTCCCTTGTCGATAGATCTTCGCAAAATCTCTTTTGTAGCGGATCTCTACTTCATGAAAGGAACATGCTTATCAAATTTCAAGTCTGTATATCTAATAGTTCTGGAGATATCGTGATGAGTCTCTTTCCTCCTTTATACGAGGAAGGATTCAAAAGTTCCCAGACTGAGCCGGTAACGTGAAAAAATTTTGCAGTAGAGCGACTACAATAACATTTCTGTGCCACTGCATTCTTCTCCTTTTCTAAAAAGGTTCTCCCAAATCACGTGGTCGGTTGTTTGCCACGACATCGTATTTTGTAGGTCGATGCCTTTAGTAGCCGGCGATTGAAAGGAATTGCGTTTGTGGAGCAGAGATTAATATCAAATTTTGTGTTGATTTGGAAACGTGTGCTACTGTGACTTACGAAATGTTGAAGCATGTACAAAGCAGTGATACACGCTCGCGAAGGCAAGATTTTGAGTGGCATTGACGTTTCAGAGTAGGCAGGGAAAGTGTCGAAGACGACAAAACGCTCTGGACGTGTGCAGACTTCCCGCACCGCTGAAAATTTTGAAAGATTTCTGCGGCGATGCGTAAGAACAGGCTTCAAACAATGGCGCAAATAGAAGAATCAATTGGGATATCCTCGGCCTCGCCCCCATTATTCCAATTTGCAAGTATTAAATTAGACTGAAATGAACTACAGCTTCACTTATTTAGGTTCAGAAATTAACAATAGAAACGATTGTACTACCGAAATCCAAAAGAGAATTAGAATGGCTAATAGATGCTTTAATGGAATTCGAAAATATACGAAATCAAATCTAATCGAAAGAAAAACAAAGGTTCTATTGTATAAAAGTCTTTTAAGATCAGTATTAACTTATGCATGTGAAACTTGGTCCATGTCTCGAACAGATGAGAATATGATAAGTATCTACGAAAGGAAGATTTTAAGATCCATTTTTGGAGGAATTCAGGAAAATGGAACACGGCGAAGAAGATCAAATTTAGAGCTCTATCGATCATATAAGGAATCCGACATTATCAACTTCATCAAAATACAGCGAATTAAATGGGCAGGTCACGTTATCAGAATGAATGAAGACCGCACCACTAAAAAAGTCTTCAATGCTCAACCAATCGGCACACGAAGAAAGGGCAGGTCAAATCTCAGATGGATTGATGGCCTAGAAAAAGATCTTCTAGTTTTGAGAATTAGGGATTGGAGAACACTGGCAAGAAGAAGGCTGGCCTGGAAAAAGGCTCATTAAGAAGGCCAAGGCCCACCCTTGGCTGTCGTGCCACTGAGGAAGGAAGGAAGGAAATGTATTCTGAACTGCTAATGTGTGAGAACTGAATTTTAAACATCATCCTTTTACTGACAGAGGTTTTTGTAACAACAGTTGCCAAAAAGGGGCAGTTAAACTTTACATTTAATCTCGTTCCCAAACACCTTGCGACTTCAGCCTATTTCCTGAAGTGGCACTTCGCTTTCAGAGTCGTCGATTTCAATCGGCAGATGAAGTCAAAAATGCATCACAGGGCTAAATTAAAGAATATGGCTGAATATTGTTTCCAGAAATGTTTCGATGACCTTTACAAGCGACGGCAAAAGTGTGTAGTTGCTCAACGGTCTCATTTCGAAGGGGGATGTGTTTTAGCTATTTAATTAGTAATCTGTTCTGAGTTGCACACTCAGTCCGGGAACTTTTGAATTCAATGCTTTAATAATAGCCAAAAATATTTAGTTGTCTAAATTTTAATTATTATTTTCAAAGAATAACTGTACTGTCATAAGCAAAATGTTTTTCAAACATTATAATTATCCAAAATTCGTGGCGTTTGTTTTTAGTGACCTACATTTGTTCCCCTTTAGCCGAATGTTTTCCGAGTTAAAAAATTTAAATGATCCTGTTTCTCTTGTACGAAGGGCGACGTAAATTAACCGCTTAAAATTTTCTCTGAATAGAGGAAGTCGTTAAAGTGGGCGCATTAGAGTGGTGGAATTCAAATGCACGTATTTTAATGGTTTCAACGCACATTTAAACCACTCATTTCTAACAAAACAAAAAAAGAGAACTAAATTTTAAGCGGATTAAGAGTTCTTGTGAAATAAAAGTAAGAATGTTAAAAAGAAAGAATAGAAAATGAGAGTAGAGATCGTGTCACCAGGTTGGTACGCCAAGAGAATGGAGGTTTTAAAATGATATTAGTTGTTTTATAAATATGCTAGCCTTTACCCTCCCACTTTGATCGGTATTACATGATGTTGTATGAATATATATACTGTTACTGTTTTTTATAAATTATTGATGAATAAGTTACCATTAAACTTTCACATGTATTAAAAACATTCTTTATAGCCTTCTTTACTTAATTTAAAAAGGAATTAAACCTAAAATCTATTTATTTTTTATGCCTCCATAACCTCTGTTGGATGTCGATTTCCGTTCTTAGAGGATCTCTACCCAACAACAGAAGCATGCTTATTAAATTTCACGTCTGTAGTTTTAAGAGTTCAAAAACGGAAATTTTGATCAATGTGTCCCCTTAACCCCTCCCCCCCTTTGCAGTCGATTTCGGTAAAACCCATTCTTAGCATATCTCTGCTCATCGAAAGCAACATGCTTGCCAAATATTAAGTTTGTAGTTCCTAAAACAACAATTTTTACCCCTATGTGGCCCCTTCACACCTTTCCTCTTGCGAGTAGATAATCAAAATATTGAACATGGCAATCCAAAACCGTTATCAAAATTTCACAAGGTAAATGCACAGTCGCTGTCAAATATTTGACTACAATGTTACTTCCCTGCATCGACCTTATAAAGGTTAGGAAGAACCTTCTGGGAATTTTAAATATTTTAACGGCAAATAATGATCCAAGGTTAACTAGGATATTTTCACGTTTTTTTTTACGCCAAATTTGGTGATGAGGTTAATATAATTGATAGGAAAACAAAAAGATAGAGTACACAAGTTATTTATCCAACCACAATTTCACTTATTTATATTCGCGTTTTATAAAATAAGGATACATCCCCACTCCGAATGAAATAATTTTTTTCCCTCAGAAGAATGGTAGAAATGTTCTCAATATTTCTTCGCATTTGTTCATCAAAATAATTTCTTTTGCACCATTTCATTTTCCTTCTCTTTTTCAAATGAACGCGGAACAAAAACGCTACTGTACGTAAAGAAACGTAATACACACACAAAAAGTCATGAAAGGGAATATTAAAATAAAACAAACAAAAAAAAAATCATCCAAAATGACACAGAGGTCGAAAGAACAAATCACAGTAATGACAGGAAAAACAGAAGATGAAATCTGACGCTTCTGAACGAGAGAATTCTTCCACAGAATCATTCATTACATACGTCAATCTTTCGTTGTGAATTATCATTAAAAATATAATTCGAATTTATCTTTATTTATTTACCGAATTATTTGGACGAGTTAGTTTTTGAAAGAGATATTTGTAAACATAATCCGCTCCGGAAAAAAAGTTGCATGTGATTTGCAGATAGTGGAAGAAGAGAGGTGACGAAATATTTAGATTCGTAATCAAATTGTAATAAATTTACATTTCTTTTTCATCCCACGTGAACGTTCGCATTTTGTCCAGCGATGTTTACTAAAATACTTAAAAATGTTTACTTTTTTTTTACATAAAGATACCGCAACCGAAAGATTTTAATCTCCCTTCTACCAGCCATTTTGAATTTACAAAAGTAACGTTAATCCTACAAAACGTCTAGATTTGCAGAGAAAAGTAGAAATTACACAGGATTAATATTACGTTAATGAATTCAAAATGGCGGTTCGATGACAACTGTAAGTGACCAAGATCATTGAGCGCATTGTAATATTTTCCGCCCTGCATGCGCAAAATCGGCTTACCTATATAGATAGCATTACGCCGTCCATGTCCACCCCTAGAATATTACGAGGTCCTTTCATCCGACATCGCACCAACAATTGATGGCCATGAGAAAACAACACTTCCTGCTAGACGGAACCCCGAATGTAATTCGAGGGGTAAGAAATGACCACCCCACCCCAACAGAGTGGAAAGGGAGTTCGTTTTGAAACACTGGAAAGAATTGTTGCATTTGCCTCTACCTTCCCAAATTCCAATTCTGTAAAATGAAAATAGACAATAATTTGAAGAAATTGTAACCAACTGTACATACTGTAATTCATAGCTGTGGACGTAATAAATCAATTATTTAATTTTTTAGCTCTTAAGGCCGTATCACGCGTATTTGTTACGAATAATTTTTCGTCCAATTCGTGCAATTTTTACTCAGTTGCCATAGCAACGGCTTTCGAACAACTTTTTGCTAGTGAGCTCAAAAAGTTGTTCCAAATAAAAGTTGCTTGAAATTCTAGCCAATGAGGTTCTTCAGCGCCCTACGTCATAAACAAGATGGAGGCTTTGATTTCGTCAAACACATCAGACATGGCGTATAATATTTAATTGATGCATAGTATTTTAACGGCGTATAATATTTTACATAGAGTGGTGCTCCTCTTTTCTGCTTACGCCCGTCAACAAAAGCGCTATCGAAATAAAAGAAATAATTTTGGATGTTCGTTTTCCGAAGCAGAAAAATCGGTGAGTAATTTTTCAATGAGGAGATAGAGCGCGGCTGACGTCAGAGCATGTCGTTTTGCTTACGGCAACCCTTCACCCTCAGATAGGACGAACAATTGGTCCAAAAATTGCACCAAAAATGTACGTGTGTACGGCCTTTATACTATCCACCAATTTTCCCAAACATAACAGCATGAAACAGGAAAACAAAATGGTTCACAGCAAACATCTCATTACGCATGTTTGTGATTAAAGGCACTTTATTCTTATGGCAAAAACAATTAAATAGCAACTTGTAGTATCGTAACTAAATTCAAAATTGGGACTCAATCCTTTGCATTCACATGTCATACTGGAATTAACATTATAAATTTGTTGTGTAGAACTCTCAAGCACATTTCAAACTTCTTGGTTCAGTTTGATTGATATTTTTTCTCAAATTATCAAAGAAAAATAGAAAAGTCCTTAAAAGTAGGTGATTATACTTTCTCTTATTTAAATTATTCTCTGAAATAATGATTTTTATCGTGTAAGTCATGCTCTGGAGGCGATAACACTAATTGATTCTCAAACACGCTGTAGATTGTTAAATAACTTTAAAATACTATGTGGTATTTAAGATCACACTCAAAAATGGTTCGACCAAACTTTGTCCATTTATAGGTACAGTTTGTGGTTGAAAGCCGTACACGGAACTTTTTGAAAGTGATAACTTCTTTAGGCGCGTTTTGCTGAAGAATGAATCTAAATTAAGCGTTAAGTTCGACTGCGTTCGCTCAATCGATTTTATTTAATTTCAGTCGGCAATCGTGCTAGTGTCGGGAACGCTCGTTTAGTTTTGAGTCGAAACCCTTTTAAGCATATGTTCCTTTTAAGTAAAAATTTCATGCACATTTTGCCCCGTGAGGTTTTATTTTCTATATTTAAATATTTCTGTCATGCAGCCCATATCCACTCAACTCCAGTGAGTGAACGAGAGAAGAGGAGCACAAGGGAAAATAATTGGGAAAAAAAAAAAGATTATTCTTATGCAGGAGATCGAAGATAAGGAGAAACGAAACATGGGATTGATTCAGTAGAAAAATCTTTTAAGTACAAAAATGTGTCAAGAGAATTAAAATACGAAATTTCAATGAAGTTAATTGGTGAGAAAGTTGCTAATATTTTGGTTTATATTAGTGATGCCACCTAAGAAACATTAATTGTGAAAGAGTACGAACCCTCTCCTTTTGTTTGCTTAGAGAATTTTAAGAAAAGTATACGGATGTCAGGACATAAGTTTTCCTTGCCTTACATAGCATACCGCGTTATATAAGTTATATAAACGGTACTTACGTATTAGCGTAATGGTATTGGCGATATTATAAGAAAGGAAGCACATGAATGTCAATGCTGCGCGTACGACACCTGGGAAATCAAGGTTGCCGACTTGTCGAGTTTTCTTGAACGTTGGCATCGTTGCGATAGTACGTAAGTACCATATAAACATATATTACATAAATATAATCTACATAAGTAGTTTACACATAAATATTTTAAAATTATTTGACTAATTGAGATTCAAATCGAAAAAACTCATAATGCATAATTATTTAAACCCTTTGCAGAAAATGAATGAAATAAACAAATCCACCGATGAATGGGCACGAAAAAGAAAACTGCTTAGTACCCGCATGTTAAAATGTCGTGAAAGAAAACGCAATACATCCGAACAATTGGATTCTCTTGCTCAGAATAAATCCGAAGATTTACTTTTATCGTGTGATCATAAGCACACACGCTATATATACATACTCTAATACAATATATACATACTGTAATACAATATATACATACTCTAATTTTTTGACCCAAAATGGATGCTCGTTTTCTCTGATTCATTAAGAATTGGTTCCCAATAAGCTTCATATCACTCTAAATTCTAAAATAATGTTTTTTTCTTAACCAAATCAATCAATTAATCTCGCTTTAACTTGATGTAAAGGATGAAGTATTTCCTCATGCGCCGACCTCGTATTTGATCTGATTTGGAGTGATGAGATGAATTGGATGTGTTGAAACGAGTCTATACGTGAGGTAAAAATATTTTAGTCTGAAAAGTAGTTGTGAAAATTTTGTGAAAACTTTTGTAACTGGTTTTTTTTTTTTTTTCGTACCATATCGCTTAGAAATTTTATCCAAAGGTATCTAGGAAGAGAAGTGTGTAGCAATTGATGACTTACACACATGGAAAAATTCATCTATTGGGGGATCGTGAAAAAAAAAATGATTTACTCAGAAATTTTTGATTTCATGAAGTTGCAATATTTCATCAATTTTGAAAGACCAGTGGCAATAAACCTACATGCGGCATTGAGCAAGGAAACACAAGAAACATATAGATAAAAATTAACAAAAGGCATTATAATTAGCAAAATTTTGTTTTTGCGATAAAACATCAAAGGACTTTAAAAGTAGTACTAATCATAGCAATTTTCTTTTCAAGGAATTAGTTAATTCAATGAGTTTATATGACAAATCTGGGAAATTTGAGATGACTATAATTGTGAAACTAGTAAAAAGATTTTAGTGAACCAGATATCTATGAAGCCCATTGGCTGAGTGGTTGGTGCATCACGCTTCCACACCACAGGTCCGAGGTTCAAACCCCTGGGTGGGCAAGGTCAACTCGGTCTTTCATCCTTTCAGTGGGTCGATAAATGAGTACCAAGCTTGCTTGTGAACTTAACATTGGGGGATTTGCGTCAGACTGAACCACGTGACCGGAACATTTGCTTCTGAACGTCAGGGCCCATGGTTGCGTATAATGAGTTGGGCACAGTAGGTCTTGGCCCTCATGGGCTGTTGCGCCACTGAGTTAAGATATCTATAGATAGAGAGGTATTATGACTTAAAAAACACTAAGAAAGGTAAAGTAAGTTTATATAAAATGTCGAAATTCATTTTGTTTTTTGAAAAAAAAAATTGTTCTGCATTCTGACGAGTAAAGTTTGAATATTATATTAAATTAGCAGTTACCCGCCAGATTCGTTGGGTATTTCATGATGTTGTGTTTATTTGTACTGTTCACGCACACGCATAAATTATTGATATTTAATTCCTAGAATTAAGCGTTTGATTGCATTTAAAAATATTTTTATAACCCTCACCTCATGGTTTAAAAAGGGCTGGATTTGAATAACTAAAATAGTAAAAGAATTATCCTTTACGTTCCCGTAACACCCTCTCCCAAAGTAGGTTTTCGCAAAACCCATTTTTAGCGGATTTCAACTCAATAAAAGAAACATGCATACCAAATTTCATTCTCCTATAGGTCTAATAGTTCGAAATGGAATTTTTTTAATCTGTACGCTACATTAACCCCACAATCTTCCCCCCTTCCTCCATGAGAGTCGATTTTCGTTCAATCCGTTCTTAGCAGTTCTCTACTCAACAAAAGGAACTTGTTCACCAAATTTTAACTTTGTAGGTCTAATACTTCTGGAGTTCTCATGACAAGTTAATGAGTAAGTCGCTTTTCTCCTTTACATACAGAGTGTCTATAAATTAATCGGGCAATTTCACAAGTAAAGAACTCCCGAAATATTAAAAGAAATTAACTCGTTTAAAGTCAGACTAATAGTAACTTACCCTATATTTATTCCTAGATGGCGCTGGGTGTCATAACTGACGCTATCTTTAAGCGAGTGGTAATAATTCTTTGTTCGGCATTACGATAATGCAGACATACAATGGCGCTGAGAAACCGAAATGCTGCCTTAGGTTTCATGAAAATCATTCTGCTGTTCAAGTGCGATGCAATTTTGCTCGAGAATACAAGAAAAAAAAATTGCCAAAAAGAGATACTACTGTTTCATGGTATTTACTTGGATATGTTACAAATTTTCCTTGCGCCAATCATCAAAGAAAAAAAAAATGGCACGAAGTTACATTTTTCAACAAGATGGCTACCCTATCACAATGACGTTACGTCCTACTTCAAAGCTGAGGTGCCAATTTGTGTCGATAGTGGTCACCATGATCCATTCAATGGCCACTACGATCACCTGATATTTCACCGCTATATTTCAGTATAAGGGGTTTTGTAAAAGATCAAGTATACACTCCGCTATCTGTTGGATCCATTTGAGAACAAAAATCAAGTATCGAAACTGCAATTAATTTGATCGACAGAAATATACAAACAAATTTGTAGCCAGAACTGATTTACCAATGAAACACTTGCAGAAAAAAGAAAAGAAGCCACATCAAACCTTTGTGATAATGTTAAACTTGGGTTATTAGTCTATCTTGCAACAGTATGTAGTTTAACTTTTTTTCTGTAAATTACATGCAATAAATCATTCTTTTTGCCCAACTAAATAGTAGACACCTTGTATAAAGATTAACGATAAATGTTAGATATCATTAAAAAAAACAAGTAATATAAAAAAAATTAAGTCAATTCCTACTTAGATCAACAAAGAAAATTTTTATTTTAGCTACTTTTTATTAAATAGTTACAATTCATATAAATATGTATATACATAGGACAGAATCACAACTTTAAGTGGTCATTAATTTTTATTCATTATCATTAAAGTATCGTATTGTCATCCGAAACAATCGTGTATATAAAATTTCAGTTCAACTGAATGCTTTTAAAACGGGAGAAAAAAAAACCTTTTCATGTTGTGACATAAGTCGCCAACACGGTCGCTAAGTCGCCAACGTGGCTGTATTTTTAATTCTTTAAATAATTAGTTTTAATCAATTATTTTTTATTTATTATAATTAAATTATTGTATTGTCCTCCAAAATAAGTATGTATATAAAATTTCAGCTTGATGGAGCGCTTTAAAATGTATTTAACGATTGAAAATTCCACCAAGATAAATAAATAAATAAATATATAGAGAATGTTTAATTTAATAGTAGGAATTGAAAAAGGAGATTAAGTTAAAAAAAATTCAACGAAGTAAATATGAATCCTGTACAATTTTTGGGGGTAAAAAGCTGTTAGCATAATCATATCTTTAATTAACTTCTCAGTATGTCCTCCAACAAGAAACATTTTATAAGGTACTCAACAACTGATTTTTTTTTCTTTTGCTTTGACTGAAATTTTGATTTTAGAACTAAAGTTATATACATTTTTCTTCATCAAATTTGGCTCTGCCATTTCTAAGTTATCTTTAGATGAAAAATCTATTCAGTTTGCTGCTATTTTTCTCTCGTTCTTAACCTACTTTCTTTGAATTCGAGAAATAGATGAATTATTCATTTACAACGGTGGCCGTGACCATCGGTCCACAATTTCAAGAACTTTTTTTTTAAAAAAATAAAAATTTCTAGGAAGATACCTTATTAAATCTTAAATAAATTTGAGTTTATTTTTAGATTACAAAAGCTCCAATGCAGACACTTAGTAGTTCGAAAATGCTTCCATTAAAAAAAAAATTAAGATTTCCTGTTTTTATTTTATTCAGAGATGGACTACATTTTTTTCAATTCAGTTGCAGAGCAATATTTTTAACCCTAAAATTCGAATTAACCATTTGATCCATCAAAAGTCATCCGTATTAAAGTAAAAGAATCATTCTTTTTTCTTTTTTTAAGTGTAGAGTAAATAGTGCCAAAGTCACCGCATTCCGTGTTATTTTATTTTATTTATTTATTTTGAAAATGTTTTGTTGAAAACAGATATTCGAAAAACGAACTTTAAAGAAATTAAATTAAGAGTTCTACCTCGAAAAAAGGCGGGAAAATGACGATCAAAATGTCCAAGTACTTCGTCTGCTTAGAATAAGTATTTCAAAATTTTGTATTTTAATTTGCTTAGAACTAACTCCTTTCATACTTGTTTGAAATAATTTAAGAAAATTGAATTTTCATCTGTTTTAAAAAACTTATCAGTATCATAATGGAAAATATTTTGATTTATGAAGAGTACTTTTCTTAACAATAACCCAAACAAAAGAAGAGAAATCATTTTGATAGCTTTTTTAATCAACAATAAATGGAAATACTCGATCTAATTGTATACAGATCCCTTCAAAAAATGCTTTATTCTTGTAAAATAGGGAAAGTATGATAAAAAACGAATTATACTTAACGTATAATTTAATTTAAATGTACCTTTCGTGTTTTTGAAAAGTTGACAATAACATGCATTCAGAAAAATTCCAAGTATTATTTTTTTTTTAAATATTCGAAGCGAATTTTATTATTAGAATCCATTTATGTTTCTATTAACTATTTTTGAAGATATAAAGCTAAAGTTTAAAAAAAATTTCCCACCTGAGATTTAAAATTACGGTTTTCTTTCCCTTGCAAAATTCTCCAGGAGATTATATCGTTTTTTAATTATTGTTGAAGAACGTTTTCTTGTACAGATGAAATATACAGTATTTTCTTGGCATTAGTATCCATAAGTAATATCAGGGTTTATTAGAAAAATCTTGCTATAACATAATACAAAAGATATCCCAGGTTAAAACACGTCCAAAATTAAAAAAATGTTTTGTTTTGTTTTTTCGAGTAAGAAGAAGAATAAACTAAATCTTTCAAAGATAATTTCTCGCTTTTATTCTATTTTCTTTTATAAGTGAATTAATGTTTACAGATGAATATAATTTTTTGGTTTCGATTTTTTTTCTTTTTATCTTTAAAACAATCTCTTACAGAGAACAGGTTACAACACAACTAAACATATCAGCTGGAGTTTATGACACAACCATGTTACGTCATTTGAATTGACATTAGTCAAGGTTTTAATGTCCTTGGACATTAGTTACTGCAGCTGATTTGCCTAAAGGAAGAGGAGGAATAATTGTTTCACAATTTTTTTTTTACCTCTGGATCGAAAAACAAACAAACCATTGGAGTGTTTTTGTAATGTAAAGGTAATTTAAAAGGTTATTTTTGTTTTATATATTGAGTTCTGATTACTATAAAACAAGATAAAAGTATTTTTCACAGTTTTTGCTTTTCTATATTTCTATTCTATTTTTCTATATCTCGATGTTTATCTGTGTTTTTAATTTTTTCAAAGAATTTATCGCGTTTAACTAAAAATAAAAATACAAAAAACGAAAAAAAAAGATTCTTTTTGGAATGAAATGAAATGAATTAAAAATCTGAGAAAAATAAACAAAAGCTTTATATAAAAACAGATAAATGATAAAATAAAAGGTAAGTTCTCCTCATATAACTCTACATTTTTTAAAGTAGTGTTCTTTTTTAAAAATATAGTACTAAAATAATATAAAAAAATATAATAATTAAGTATAATATAAAAATATAGTACTACTAGAGAAATTCCTCGATTTTTGACATCGCTAAAATATATTTCCCAGTACATTTCCAATATTGATTCTTTCCGATCAAATATGCAATTTTTTAACTCAAGAAATTTAAATGACCTTCAGTTTGTGAATTTATGTAAAATAGAAGAAAAAGAACCGAATTAAAATATTAAAAAGTGCATTGATATCCAAACACTTTTAAGTGGCCAACTTCGATCAAAACACACATTTTTGGTGTTTCCTATTTGATTGAATAAAACACTATTTTGGTTTTAAAACATATATTATTTTGTTTCTATGTAACATAGAGGTCGAGTGACAATAAATTACACAAATTAGAAAAATCCAAAGAGGGTCTTTAATCTACCAGAATTGGGCATTAAGCCCATGTGATGGGTTCAAAAAATCAAAAAAATTTTTTTTTTCATAAATCGCTTTTTTAACATGTCTAGAATACGGTGGTTAAGTGATTTTTTAAAATTCTATGTCATTATAAAGAAGCAGGTGTTAGAAGAGCAGCTGTTCGGCGCGCTAAGTTAAGATCGGACTTGAAACTTTAATCGGACTTGAAACTTTAAACGCGTTTTTCTCAAAACTGCGTTTTTCAAACTTTCCTCCATCATATCTCAAGAACGGTTTGACCGAATAACTTCAAATTTATAGGGTAGTCTCAGCACAAATATACGCACCAAATGAACTACGATCACTCTAAAAGTCAAAATATTTCTATTTTTCAATTGCTACTATGAGCTCACACTGTCTATATATATATTTATTTATATATCTGTATATTTATTTATTTATCTTGGTGGAATTTTCAATCGGTCATAAAATACATTTTATAGCGCTGAACTGAGCTAAAATTTTACATACAGGATCATTTTGGATGACAATACAATAATTTAATCATAATTAATAAAATTTGATTGATTAAAACTAATAATTCAAAGAATTACAAATTCAGCCACGTTGGCATCATTTTTGGCGACTTAGCGACCCTTTTGACGACTTGTGTCACGATTGTTTTGGATAACAATACGATACTTTAATGATAATTAATATCGGGTTGGAGGGAAAGCTCTGTCGCGTATTTAAAAAAAACCATTTAAATGCATTTATAAAAATATGTGTTTAATATTAATCAATTAT
>BMAV01007351.1:0-14986 GCA_019973955.1 Trichonephila inaurata madagascariensis
AAAAGTTTAAAAAAAAATCAATTTAATAAAAACTTTTTAAAATCTTCCACCTGTTTTTTAAAAAAGTTGGTACCGATTAAAACTTTTCTATCAAGTGAAATTGACTGATAATCTTGATTATAATTATAATGATTCTTAAGAATCTTATGATAAAAAAAAACATGTAAATAAAGTTAAAACTACATAAAAACGCGTTACGATTTTACAAGAAGCTAATACTTCTTTAAAGCTTTTTAACCGTTTATGATATACTAAAAAAAACCAATTCGGAATTTTTAGTAATCCATAAACTATGGAAGAAAATATTCTACTAAACAGACAGAGAATTTATTCCCTATAACATTAACAATAATTCTATTGTTTATAATCAAAATTTTACATATGTTATCGTAATTATTATGTATATATCTTTTTGCAGTTGTTTAAAACAATGTTTTGATATAAAATGATTTGCAAAAATTGGCTGCATTTTAAATATCTAATCAGATTACCAATGTACTTGTAAAAATATCATTTGCATCTTTAATAATTTAACAGGATGATTTATTTCTTAGGAAATTTTAGAATCTATATCTGGCAATGAAAATTTATTCTATTTCTTACAGTTTTAAAGTTGATTAGTTTTATAAGAACGGTATATTCAGTTCATTTTTGGTCCAATTCGATGACACTGAATTGTATTAATAAGACTAATCTTGATAAATAATAAGTGGAAATAGAGAAATTGTTTTCAAACAATTGATAAAATTATCTTATTAAAAGCTGTGCTTAGTGACTTTTAATGTGATTAGTGCGTTCTTAATTCGAAATTTGAGCTTGATGATTTTTGATAATTTCGTTAAAGACAATGCAATTTCTTTTCGTCATATACATTTAAAAGTCTCGTCTTTTTTTGAAGTGATAACTTCTTTAGGCACATTTTGCTGGAGAGTGAACTTAAATGATACGTTTTTTTTTAAAAGTCAAGTATTGTTACGCTCGGGTTTGTAAAGCTCGTAACAATGGAAATAATACTACTGAACGATATAACAATACTATTCGTAACAATACTTCTGAATCATTCGGGTTTAATGAGTCAATGCATGGGAGAAATTTGTGCAGCGAAATGTAGAGCAGCAAATGGACAAATAATTCTAATAGTTACTATTTATATTTCACCAAATCAAAGCGTAGAGAAAATTACGAATTCATTTAGAAAAATTTAGTTGCCTACACTGAAGCCGAATCAACTCTTCTGAACAAATTGCCTATTATTTTAAGCTGAGATTTTAATGTAGATTTTTCAAAAGAAAAATCAAAGCCTTTGAATTTTGATTTTAAGAAAATATACTAATTTAGTTATGTCAAATGATTTAAATGAAAGCACGACGAAGTATGGAACAGCGCTTGACGGAGTTTTTTTTTACCTATTTAAGTAATTTTGAACCTAAAGTATACATAACCTAATTCAGCTACCATAAACCTATCGTTTCCTTCTTAGAATAGAATTAATTCACAAATATGATTGTATATTTCGCAAAAAATATTACTTAAAGGGCACACATATAAATAAATAGTTTTATACGACAAGACTAATATTCCTTTGTTTTTGTTTCACATAACTAATCCCTGAAATAACATTACAAAATTTGAAGTTTTTACTTCTATCGTGTGATTATAAGCAGACGTCCTTTTCTTTCATTTTTATGATTGTTAATGCTGAAAATCCGAATTCATGGAAACAAGTTGAAAAAAATTGTAAGAATATTTTAGAAGCTTATTTGTCTATTATGAGATAATCGCCTCTAATTTTAATTCAAAATGAATTTATTGACCTTCAAAATGTTTTAAATTTAATTCCCGATTATTACAGAGCGAAATTAGTTTTTACTTTCCATCCAGAGTTAATTCATATACAGATGTATCCGTTATTACAAATGGAATACAAATCCAATCGAATTTTTTTACATCCATCTATCCATGAAAGGATAAGTTAAATATACCACGAAAATAATTAATAAATAATTAATAAATAAATAAATTAATTAATTAATTTAAAACAATTGGCGGTACACAAAAGTGCCGCAGTACAGTGGTTGAGAATCTCTAGCTTATTTGTGATATGAAAAATTACTAAATAATAAACTAATTTTATTAACAAAGATATCTGTACCACATAACCAATTAGATTATTGTTAATCGTTACAATTATCCTATGTTTATAATAGCTACCTAATTTTGCAGGCTCTTTTAATCTAAAAAAAGAAAGCCATGAGTAAGGTTTGTTCTACAAACATGTGTGGAGCAGACCTTATTGGTTCAAATTTTATAACCTAAAATAAGATGAAAAAAATTCAGGGGGAATACACATTGGTGCAAAAATGTCTTACAAATTTAACAATTTCTTTGACATACTTATGGAAAATATTGCCGTCTTTAAAAATACTTCTCTAAAATCTTATTAAATTCTTAAGGAAAAAAATTTAGTGTGTTTTTAAATGCGAATATGAATTTTTTAAAATTTTAATTGCCCATTTATGCAGCAAATGAAATTGTTCATTAAATCCTTTGTAAGAATCTAATCCCAGTACATCTGCAAAACAAATGGTGTTAATTAAAATCTCCATTTTGTTTGTACAAAAAAAAATGATTTTTCAGTAAGCAATATAAAGGAGTTCACTTTATTAGAATCTAAAGTAAAGATCTTTTAGGAGCCGAGAGAAGAAATCTTTATAATGATAGTTTACAGATGTAATTTCTTCTTGGAATATTTTCTTTTTTCTAATTTCTTTTTGAGCCTTTATTTCCGGACTTTTAAAGATTCAGTAAAACTGATCAAAATGAAATTGATTTCTTTTTTTTTTACTCTAAAGCCTGGACTTGACTAACTTGAATACAACTTGTAAATTATTTCTATTTCGAAAAAAAATTATGTTATTAGATTGTTTATGATAAAAAACGACATTTTAACATTTAAGACATTTAACTGTATTGATTAAATAAGATTTTTTTTTTAAAAAAATATTGTTATAGGAGAATTTAAATTGCACAGCAGTTCTCTGATCACCGAGACGTTTTAATCATTATTCTGAACAAGTACTTTAATGAATATTTTGCAATCGTTTACTACAGAAAATATGAAAAGACATGAGTTTGCACTGTGATATATGATACTATGCTTCAAAAAACCGGTTTATCAAAAATTAAAGTTTTTTTTTTTTTACCCAAGAAAATTATAACAACATTGATTGTTTTTAGGTGTATTATAAATTTCCACTAACGGTGAATTTGGTTGCAACCATGGCGTTTTTAATGCTTCGCAATTTGGCAAAAATGGTCTGAATTGTGACGAGTTTACTCATGGGTTTTGTATAAAAACATCCTACTATATCCCAATACCATTTCAGAAAAATCATTCAACAAATATAGCTTCCAAAGATCCGTATTTACTTTATATGGGCACTTACGTATTCTATTGCAACAATCGCCAACTCTATTATTAACTCACCAAGTTGGCAACCCCGATTTCCTATGTGTCGTACACACTGAATCGGCAACCAGGTGCTTCGTTTCATATGACTCCAATATGTTGTGATAGGGATCATAACCTGTGTTGCTCTATATCCCCTTCAGCCTTTCAATTAATCAGTCAATCATGTTGTGATAATACGTAAGTACCTTTTATGGTACCGTGTTATATCTTATCTTCGGGGTTTACCATTATTCGTGTTCCTGACTTTTAGTCAACTGATGCGATAAAGGATCCATTGCTAAAGGTTAACTGCACACCAGAAATAAATCGCCACGGTTCATACGAGTTATCGCATTTATTTGATACCGTCCTAAAAATAATTGCAAAAATCTGTCAAAATTCGTCAAAGGTTGGTTAAAATTTGCATGAAGTATATTGCATATGTAAGTACCTCATTAAGTTACCTAAAACATTTCAAATCCCAATTTCCTTAAGAACACTTGAAATAATTTTAGTTATATAATTTACAATTAGATTTCACAAAAAAGAATCATTTACTAGTTTACTTTTTTTCTCAAATAGTATTCTTCCTACCTGGTCGAACTTTAAAAGCAAGGGGTGTTGTAAAGTTTTAAGGAGATGTCAATGTAATTTTTCAGTTTAAACCTCTCTATCTCTCTTTACAAGTATTAATCGCCTTTTTCCACAGAGTTCAGCTTATAATTCGCTTCATATCACTTGCAGATTTTGATATAATGTTATGGAGTAGTGACAAAATTTACTTTTAAATTCGGTTATATTTCTTTAAATTTATGAAAACATATACTTTGTCATTATTCTGCATACTTCTCGGATTTCAGAAATTTCTACAGTTCATCTAATGAATATGGAACATAATTCCAATTCATGCTGTAAAGCTATTCACTTACTTATTGGTGACAATTTTTTCTTATGGAATGATAACAAAAGGCATAAAAACAAGAGGTATATCTTTCCTAGCGCGTTTATTTCATTATTTACATTATTAAGTACGCGGAATCTCTAATAAATTTAATAGGAATTGTACTCGCAATACTCCACAATCTATCTTCGATAAAAAGATACTTTTGAGAGATTACCCTCTTTAGGTATGGGCGAGATACACAACTCTAACACGCCTGAGTGGTCGTTTTTTATTTATTTAATGGGTTAGTTATTAGGATTCTCGAAAATGTGCATCACAGAAGACAAAGTTGTCTTCTGTAATGCATCTTCGAAAATTCTAATAACTTTTTTGTATTATTAACTCCTTAACCAACCACCCCGATGAAATACTTTTTACAGCAGAATGTCGTTGACCCGAATCAATTGGGACCGGACACCGTTTGGATACGCGATTTATTCCAGTTTACCAGGCTCCAGATGCGATACATGCAGTATATAAGAACCGGACACTATACTTGATGATTTGAAATATACATGGAAACCTGCTTGAAGAAAAAGCAAAATAGTAGCAAAATATCGCAATTTTACCTTTATTGTATAAAACAATCACTTATTTTTCATTATACCATTGTGCACCTTCGATTTTTTGCTGCAAGGTTTCTGATTCTCTTACGCAGCAGTAGTTGACTAGGACCCAGCGTTGATTATTTATTTCGTGATACCACTCCGTAGCTGTCTCTAACGCGGAAAGCAGCGTCAGCATTTGAAATTTGGACCCTTGCTGCTTTCACGTTTATTTAATTTTGTCCTCGTCTGTATAACAACAACAAAAATAAAAACTGGTCCGGATATTTGACGCTCCGGATAATAAAAGTTGGGATAAACGAGGCTCTACTGTATATGCATAAAAGGATAATTGATTTTACTATTTATAATTTTCTTCTTGAAATTCATAGCTTTCTAATTCATATATTTTTAAAAATTTATATTATCTAAGTAACTGTTTGAAACAAGTTTGGACTTCACGTCAAAAATATTAAACATTCAAGCACCAAAAGAATAAATACAATTATAGCAATATAACAGCAAACACATTTAATAGATATGCATAATCCCAGGATTCTCTAAAATTTCAATTACAACCTTTTTTTGGCACTCACTTTTAACAAATTTAAATTAAAATTAAAAATGCGGCTAATTTGAGTGATTCTAAACAAATTCAATAAAAATGTTATGAAGCACTTAAACCATCGATACTCTTTAAAAGAAATGGGACGCTTACACTTCTGTCAGGAATGAAGCTATAAAATCCCAATTGTAATGCGACGCAAAAATTCTATGATGACTATATCGTTCGAATCCACTTGTAAAGCTTTGAGAGGTGTGGGATTATCAAAATGATAGAGACATGGTAGTTTCTCAATACAACTTTTATTAAGAATAGCTTATATTACTTAATTCTAATTGGGCAGCTTTCTTAAAGAGTGAGAGGTTAACACCCAATTAAAACCTTATATTTAAAGTCAGATCACGTACAGATCATTTTAATGTAATTTCATAATAAATTAACAGATTCACGTCCTACTTCCTATATATACAAAATGTACCTTTTTAGCGAGTGCTCACTTCCTTCACAGCTAGAGAATACCTATAGCAGAACTTTTAACTACGAAGATTCAGACTTCTTTATAATGGGCGCTTCCTTCTTTCAGAGATATCGGAGCCTCTAACTCGTGATCAGAATGATTCCACACTAAGTTATCTCTAAACTTGCCGCCCTTATCATCAAAGCTTCTATCCTTTTTAAAGTATATCTCATTTACATATTTGATCCTGTTTATCTTCATGAGTATTGGAGTTTGGAAGGTTTTGCCATTAAATCACGTGGCCGTCAAAGACACATAGGAGTTATGTACTTAGGACGCGAGACGTCTGGCTTCCCTCCGGAAGAGAAACGTAATGACTATAAGGGTTCTCAATGCATAGCCGTGCATCTATATAAATCTGCTACCGTTGTACACTTTCTGAGTTTTATTTACAAATTTTTAATCACCAAATCCCTCATTTTAGCTTTTATAATTTCAAATAGCTTTATCTTGGCTTTAATTTTCATTTCTCATCTTGAATTAAATTTAATATTCAATTTAAATTTAGAATTATTTTCCGTGATAAATAAATTTTACTCATTAACTAGGCCAACATTAATAATTACTGTTTAATTCGTACTTACTCTCACTTTTAACATGGCTATACTTAAAGTAACTATACACTTAAATTTTCAAAATTTTCTGGGTGCATAGACCCAAACTTTGTATCTTATCATCCTGCCTATGGAGGCTGGATTTTCCCTCCATTTCTTATTGAGATTATTTATCCTCATAATTTTCAAGGTCCTGCTCTCTGAGGTAGAAAACTTTTCACAGATCATTGTTTCCAATCTATGTTTACATAATATCAATTAATTTCACAATTTTTATTCATTATATATTATTTGTATATCTGTGTTTTCATCTCCATCCCCACATCCTAGTTCCAAAAACTCACAATGAAGCTGCGCAGCGCCATTTGTGTGTGTGGTAGTGCCTGACTGCATACGTTTCCCTGAACCAGATGCCTCCGCTTGTACACGTAACAATACAACAACATATATATATACATATTTATACAATTACAAACATTTTCAATAAACTATTATAACAAATAACCAAAGAGATTTTCGCATCTCACGAAGTCATACATCAGAAGCAAAACAAATTATTACGAAATTACAATTTATTTTCTCAGAAAAAATTTTTAACAAGTCAAAGTTCCAAAAATAAATAGAAAACACTCATTTGTAGTGTTTGACTTTTCAACGGCTTTATAACTTTAAAGGCACCGCCCAGAGACTGCTTTTGCGGCTAATTCTTTCCGACCACTTATTTGGAAGATCATAAAAAATGGAACAATACAGCCTGATTTTTATATGTGGTCACCACCATTTACGTCAATGAGGTGCTACCACTTTTCTTTCCTCCACGGTTGCACTGGAATTTCTTGTTTCTTGTTGTAGGGGCTTGCTAATCTCCTTGTGTCCCTGTTCGGGCGCCATTGCGACATAACCATCCCTGTGATGACTATATGTACGTTCCGAATCCACGCATAAGCTAGAGGTGTGGGATTATCAAAATGGTGAGACATATTGGTTTCTCAATACAACTTTTATTAAGAATAGCTTATATTACTTAATTCCTAATTGACAACTTTCTTAAAGTGAGAGTTAACACCCAATTAAAACCCATGCCCTTCAAGTCAGATCCACCTTCGTCCATTTTAATACTTAATTATAATAAATTAACAGATTCATCTAACTTCCTATACAAGAATATTGCCTTTTCTAAGAGTCTCAAGCTTCCAGCCACCAATAGAGGGAAATACCTATAACTTTAATTTTAACTGCAAGAGATTCAGACTTTATTTTATAGTAGGGCAGCTACATGCTTTCAGAGGATATAAGACTTCTAATAACTCGTGATCAGGAATGATTCCACACTAAGTTATCTCTAAACTTGCCGCCCTTATCATCAAACTTCTATCCTTTTTAAGTATATCCTCATTTACATATTTGATCTATTTTATCTTCTTGAGTATTGGGTTAAGAAGGTTTGCCATTAATCGTGGCCGTCAAAGAACATAGGAGTTATATTTAGCGAAGGACGCGAGGACATCGCTATGGTCTTCAGGGCATTTTCATACTTTTTAATCATCCGTTGACTGTGATTATTGTTGTGAGTGCGTGGTCGTGTCTAGTAGGCGTCATTTGCGCAATTCGTCAAAATGGAAAGCAATTGGAATATTGGGTTTAAATAAAGCTGGCCTATGCTAGTCACTTAATGTGGCTGTAATTTGGTCAGAGATTCTGGTAGTTTGAACCACAAAATTTATAAGATTATTAAGATTTTTCTTCCAAGTCTTGGATAACAAATCCTGCTCTTTCTGGCCGACAGAGAAAAAATTCTACTGTACCTCAACTAATTTCAGATCAGCTTGTTTGTGTTGCAACAGAACACAAACCTTTTGACAGTCAAGGATTCTATGCAAGGATATCTTTGGCCAACCTTCCGCCCATAATCCGAAATACAAAGAGAGCCGGTTTGCATTAGATTTAGAAGGCGTTATAGGGTCACAAGATATGGATTTCTATTCTCTTTACAGACGAATTCCGGTTTAATTTGGAGATTGATTCAAATTATGTGGTAATCTGGAGAGAACATGAAACCACACACACACAGACAATACCAAATCTAATATTATTCGAAGTCTTAGTTAAGAGGGACGTGAGATCATGGTCATGCAATCTATCCATGGCTGTACAAGCTGTAATGCATTCCAAGTAAGAACTCTGACTACTCAGAGAGATTGCACAAGATACGTGTTCCAAATATCTCTGCATATGCTGATGCCAATATTGATAGATTCAACTTAATTGATGATAATGTCGTGATCTCACAGAGTGTAAGGCTTGTTCATAAATATCTTCAGGGTCAAGTTGTAGAGTTACTGAAATGGAAAGATGAATCTGACATTATTAGCATGCAATAACTTTGAAACAACTAGAAATAACTACACTGAATGCCATTATATCTACGACAGTCTTTAAATAATCGAGAAAAAAAGGTACTCGATGCGTGTATTTTTCTCTCCATTTCTGTGTAGGGTAACTTAATCGACAGTTTGGTAGTGCGATTGCATTACAACACGCACATTATGTGCTCTATTTAAGCACTTTTGCTATCATTTTTCACTAAAATCTGTGATTTCTTTTTTGAAGGGATAACTTCTATTGGCGCGTTTTGCTGGTGAGTGAACTTGAATGAACCTCACGCTAAGACAATATAACGCTCATCCAGTTTTGTCTTTAGTCGGACATAAACACACCCTAAAAGGAAAAGAGGAACGTTTCCCCGCCAATCTAAAAACGCGGTAGTTGGTCCCCACCAATGCACGCAGTTCCTATCTGCCGTAAAGTTCCTAGCTTCGATCTAAGTGAGGCTTTCCCCACCACTATTTCTGCTGAATTAGTGTAGGACTAATTCTAATCCAAGTTGAAGCATGAAAATACGACGTAATATTTTAAAAATAGACTTTGGAGAAGAAAGAAAAATCTTACACACTAGAGTTTCATATAAAATGTAGAAAAGAGATCAAATTTTTATAGAACTAAGTAAATGGTATAGTTATCGGTAGCAATATTGCAGTGATCATGGGGAATAAAAATATTTTTTAAGCGAATCCAGAATAACAATGAACAAATTGTTCTAATGAAAATCACATTACTTAAATATATTTTGATTCTAAAAGAAAATTAAATAATTAAAATTTAAAATAACAAAATTAAGTATACAGGTATTAAGGAAAAAAGAATTAAATTAAATAATTTAAATGCAAAGAAAACAAAATATAATTAAGAGAGGGGCTGTCACTTATACAGAAGCACCGGGATATATTTGTACAAAACTGCTGTATGTGACAAAAGAACTAGTATAAGCTGGGGTATATGTTATAAATTTTTCCGATTCAAATCTCTTTTTAAAAGTTTTGACTAAGATTCCTCTCTTTAATCAACCATCTGTCATATCCATACCTTAAATTAATTCATGGATAGAATTGAATATTGTTAAAAATTAGTCAAAATTCCACAGCCGGATCAGGTCTTCTGAACAAGTTACCTATGATTTTTAGAGGTAAGGATTTTTAAAGTAGATTTTCAAAGACAAATCAAGAGCATGATTTCAGTCTTTTTAAAGTAAAATTCAATTTAATTACTTACTTAGCCAAATGAACCAAATGAAGCACGAGGAAATTACGGAAAAACGTTTGATGGAGTTTTTTATATAGATATTTATTAAGAATTTTAATCTATAAAGGAATTATAAACCTATTTCAGCTACCATAGAGCCCTATGGTTCCTTTTTAGGGAATACAATTAATCCCCAAATATGAGTTACATTTCCTTTCGAAATATTGCTTTATGAGTACAGACATATCAATATATAATTTTATAGGACAATTCTAATATCCCCTTATTTTTTTTATTCACCTAAGTAATCCCTGAAATAAATTTTCAAAATATGAAGTTATCACTTCTATCGTGTGGTCATAAGCACACACACTTCTTTTTCGAATCATGAATTTTTAAAAGAATGTTCTTTTATTTGTATGTGTTGCTTTATTTAAAAGAATGTGAGATTCAATAGGTAACTATTTAAAGCACATTTTTTTCAAAGTAGACACAAATCACTGGTTGTACTTAAAAGTTTAAAAAAGTCAGTTTATATTACTTTTTCATTCAAACACTTAAAAACGTAAAGCTTTTATAACGTTTGATGAAAAAACACACATTTTTCTTTTTTCCGTTATTGAAAAGCACATTCTATATACAGAAATACATAAAATTGCGCTTTTAAACTGACTAAAAGATTCAGCCGTGATCTGACTTTTCATCCACTTCCAGAATCGGAAATCCTACTACAAATGTAACAAGCTTTCTCAGACATCAGCGAGGATTTAGTTTTAAGTTGGCGAGAGAAAAAAAAGTTTCAGACGGGAAAAAAACGCCACACAACGGGATTTATAAGCCACTTTTCCCGTTCCTTTCTATAATCATTTTATCAAGATTCGATTTTCTGATTAGATGTATTTAAGGAGGTTAGCTAATAACTACCTTGGAAAGAACTAGAGTAGGTACGAAGATTTACGTTTCTTTTCTTCAATTTTGAAGGAATATCTAAAGGATTTTCTCTACTATACCACTTTTGACTGAAATTTTATTAGCTTTTAACATGGAAATTTTCCGAGACAGTAAATGTTTGGAAGCATTTACAAAATGCTTCCTTAACTTAGTTACATATATGTACATATAAGTATATTTTCTTCCGTATTCTTTTTCGAAACACTTAATATTTTTATATTATTTAAATTTAAATATGTTTGCTTATAGTTAGGGTATTTATTGATAAGGTATTGAAAAGTATCAATATATTGAGTTTTCGTATTTGGTAAGAATATAGTTTTAGTACTGGTAAAAAATTGAGATAAATGATTTTGTAAACTGAATTAACTGAAAATGAATTATTTTAATATAATTTTAAGCAGCAAAGAGGAAAAATGTTATAATAAAATGGGATTGAATTTAAAATAAATAGAAAAGGCTGTATAATATGTTTGTCTACGTAAAACGTAAAACTGTAAATAAGGATTTTAAACAATATATATATATATATATATATATATATATAACAATTCCCTTTAGCATCCTTTTAATTAACACTTTTTTAATCATATTTAAATAAGTTTTTAATTCCTAAGTGTAAAACTAACGCCCAAATCTTAATCGTAATCAACCAGCATTATTACCGCAGAAATATATTTCCCGCCCATTTTAACCAATCAGATATCTTGTTAAAAAAAAGTCACGTGGTCTTCACTGCCGGGTATAAAAAGCGAAAATCTTTTGTGATCTCTCTCTTCTGTCTTTGCCCTTAACCATGTAATCGGCTGCAGCTGGAGTGTGTGTATTTTTGTTGTGTGTGTTTTCTTTGTGATGCTGTTAATATATGTTTGTGTGTCTATGCATGTTCAGGCAATAAAGGGATTTACTAATCACCAGACTGCCTCATCAATAACCGTGAATACGCAACATCTACCAGCATAGAAAATGTATCTAACATACAGTATTCACATCCTATGGCCACGCCTTATCCTTTCGTTGTTACAGTATTATCGTCTACTCGCCATGACAAATCATACACCACTGTAGGTTTTATTGTATATATATATATATATATATATATATATATATATATATATATATATATATATATATATATATATATATATATATATATATATATATATAAGGAGAGAGTGAACTATAAATAGTAGGAATTGAAAAAAAAACATGATTTGTCTTCTTTGTTGTAACAATGCACAGCCGGTTTGGCTGGTTTGGCTGAAAAACCGGTTTTCGATGCCAACTTTTGAGACATTGTTTTAAGATTTACATTGTTACAACGATGATGACAAATCTAAGTTAGCGTCTAAAACCGGTAATTAATTTAATTAGTGAATTAATATTTTTTTAAAAAAGACTGCATTAACATTAAGAGTCATCCAATATAAGTTTAAAAAAATTTATTTGAACTTGATTGAATGTGAAAGAAAGTATTTTATCATCGTTTGAAAATTTGAACAAGATATATATATATATATAAATATATATACAGAGAGAGAGTGTGTGTGAGAGCTAACATTAGGAATTGAAAAAAAGACATTTGTTTGGTATCAGTGAGTGTGAAAGCTCTACCCGGCTTAGAATATGCAAATTTGCATCGGAATTGAAACCACACATGTTGCAATGACGGAAATCATTGGCCAATCAAACGTGTAGACGCTTAACATATAAACACACATTGTGTCTCAAAACCGTCAGTTATCTCCAAAAAATTCTCAGAAGGAGTAACATGTAAAGCGAGAAGGAGCATGTGAGATATTGTTTGTTATACGAGTTCGTTAAAAAAAGTACGGCAGCCGCAGCATGTCGCAGTGTTTGTCAAGTTTATGGGGAGGATGCAATAGAGAGGAAAGCACTTGTTGTTGATGGTTGCTTAAATTTAGGGAAGGAGACAGAAGCTGTCAAGATCAGATTAGGGGAGTGGACGGTCATCACATGCTGGAGAGGACAATAGTTACCAAGAAATATGGAACAACCCTAACCAAACCAAGCAAGAATTAACGAGAACCTTCAACTGTCGAGAGATGGTTGGTTAATTTGAGTTTTACAAGAAAGTTGGATCGTTCGTTCAATATAGCCTAACAGCTAAGCAATGGGAGGGCCTAATCGCCACCTGTGTTTCCTTGCTTTCCCGGTATAAAAATGACAAATTTTTGACACAAATTGTGATAAGAGATGAGAAGTGCGTTTAGTACCGTAATGTAAAGCATCGTAGGACTGTGTGTCGCCCTTCTGGTCACCACCATCGACCTTCAGAAGTTAAGGAACTTCATTCCGAAAGGTGGTTTGGGTGTATGAGTGGGATGTGCAGGGAATAAATAATTCACTGGGAGGTCCTGCCACTCAACCAAACCATCAATGCTGCCTTCTACTGTCTACAGTTAGACAAGCTGCACTCAAATTTTGAAGCAAAGCGGCCAAGTCTCATCGATCGTCACAATGTTATCCATCATCACGATAACGCCAGGCCACATGCTGCTGTCATCACTTGCCAAAAGTTAATGAACTTTGGTCTGAAGTCCTATTTTCCTGACTTGGCACAACTGATACTATCACCTATTTCGTGCGTTTATCAATTTCTGTCAGAAAATCTTTGATGATTTTGATACTGTGAAAATTACCATCCGAGACTTTTTGACTTGAAACCACCGGTCATGTTTATCTATAGAGACATTAAGAGGTCATAGATAACATTGGGGACTATGCACAATCACAGATAATGTTTATTTTGTGGGGGGTTCTTTATGGGTAAAAAGGGGGGAAGAATTTTTGCACTCATCCAATACATCCATGCTTAAGAATGATGAGGCATTAACAATGCGTTGGACTTCATTTTGTAAAAATGAGGCAAATACACAGAAATCTGTTACCCACACAATACATAATGAATGATAAATTAAGCATGATTTAATCCTGAAAAATTTTGGCGGAAATTCTTGTTCTGTTTTTAATTTCATGCAATTTATTTATTTGCACAAAAAATTTAGGGAGATTAAAATAATCTCTATATGTTAATATTAAATATTTTCTTATAAATCAAATTCTTGATATTATAAGGTTCCACGTTGATATATTGTTGATTGTACTAAAGTAAATGTTTGACGTTATAAGAAGACTGTTGGTTATGGACATTTTAATATTGAAGCATTGAAAAATGACTAAGGCTGTGCCTGAGCTGTCTCTTTAAACTCCCCAAATTTAAACATCAAATCGACATGAAGACTTGAAGCTTCGAAAATTTAGCGTACATCAGCCCTTGTACATGGAAGAATATCTTAGTGGTACAAAACTCAAACTCTCAATTCAACATAAATAACACCGGTCACAAGCTCACGATCATGACTCTCGTCTATCACTGTCACTTAGCGACGACAAATAAATTATCTTTCTAAAGAATACAGTTTGTCGTATTGTGACACGTGGTATTTGTGTGTATGTGCTTTAGATTGGGGAAGCCGTTTTTCAGGATTGGTTATGTAAAGAATCTCAAAATTTTCTTTCATGAAATGATTGTTATAATTTAAGGTTTTTTATTTTTTATTATATCCTTTTTACTTCAAATTGGTATTATTTACAACGAAAAAGTGTCCTTTAGACTCTCTAAAATGTTAACAATTTGAAACTTTAATTATTGTTTCCCTCACTTCGTTCCTCAATGATACTACAGTTCAGGGTGAGACTTGGACTTCCTAAGATATTCATTCCAAGCTTTCCTGGTTTTGGCCTGGTTTTCTACATTCAAACACAATTATTGTTTTCAAATCGTTTTCTAAGCAATCCATCCACCTGAGTCTTTGCCTTCCCTTTTTTCGAGTACCGTATGGTCTGGTCACAAAGAT
>BMAV01007352.1:0-34347 GCA_019973955.1 Trichonephila inaurata madagascariensis
TGATTAGATGGGCACTCAAATTAGCAAATTCAATATATAGAATAGAACATAGACCGGGAACTCAAAATGCAGTGGCTGACATACTTTCAAGGAATCCCGTGGAAGAGGTATAGTGGGAGAAAAAAAACTAATTATTGCCATAATCAGGATTTAGTACTTACTTCGCAGAACAATTAATAACAGAACAGAAAAATGACCAAATTAGGTCATATCTATAGATATTTAGAAAACCCGGAAGATAACTCGGTTAATGCAACGATATGTGAAATTGGTCCCGATTTCCGTTTAATTGAAGGATTGTTATTTTATGCGCGAAACACGCAACGTCATTAGGTAGTGCGTGTATACACATTCAAAATCTTTAAGAAGGAATGAAATAATGAGAGGCCTACGACAAGCCAATTGCTGGATACATGGGAAGATTTAAAACGTATCATAAAATTCGGGACGTTTGTTATTTTCCCGTACATGAGAAAATTCATTGATCAATATGTCTCTACATGCCATATGTGCCAAGTTAATAACTATAAAAACGGGTACCAGCTGGTCGATTAAATCAATTATATCAAATTATCCATGATAGAGATAGTGACGTTAGATTTGTTAAGGTGTCCGACTACGTTGAAAACGTCATTTTTGGTCAAAAATCACGTTTTCTTTTATTTATCATTTGAAAATTCAAACAATTATCTTTCTAAATGTTTTTGTTTTGTCTGTGCGATAATTAGAAAAAAGTTGCAGGTGTTTAAAATATTATTACCGCTATTAAAAGAAACCGGAAACGTAGTGAAATCGAAACCGGAAGTTGATTTCTAAACATTCTTTTTACCGCTAGTTTTTTCAGTTTCATCACATTATAAATTTAAAAACAATATCTAAATTTTTAAAAACTATTTCATTGATTGGCAACAATTTCAATCTTTTATTTTGACTTATGCGATTGGCAACATCTGTTTCTTATGACCTCACTTGTTTTATTTTTGGTTTAGGTCTTAGAAATTTATTCTTGCATTTCTTCTTAAAAACTTAACTTTTTTCGCTTTAATTGAAAAAATTTTGTTATTCTGTGATATTCCGCTTTTGTTTTACACAGTTATAATGGGTAACCAACAGGTTAAATCCAGTTTCCCGAAGAAAATTTGCTGGTAACAGGTATACTTAACCCAAAAGCAAAGTGAAAATGTTCAGACTTAATAACGAACTGAAACTGAATTACTTGAAAGACTCTTCTCAGAACAACGAATGTTTAAATGGAACATTAAAAGGTAACAGAATATTTGACTTAAATATTTTTGGCAAATGTATTTTACCAGTTTGTGCTGTAGAGATGTTTTTGAAAATAATATGTATATGTGAAGATTCTGTGTGTTTGGATTGGCTTCAATGTAGCAGTAAAATGCTCCAATTGTTGGCCTTTCATACTCCTTTTTCATCTACTGAGAAGTTAAACAAGCAAAAGTGCCATAAATTTACTGCAATTTGTTTGTGGAATGCAGTAGTGGAAGAGGATATTCGTCTGCTAAAAAGCTGTGTGCTACGTTGAATATGCCTTGTGTAACAAAAGGGGCATACAGACTATGTGAGAAAAAGCTCTTGGATGCAGTTACATCAACAGCTAAAGATGCCATGAATGACGCTGCTTTAGAAGTGAGAAACTTGCAAAATTGTTCCAACACGGCAGTTGCAGAATGTGGAGTATCTGTTGATGGTACTTGGCAAAGACGTGGTCATTCATCCCTGAATGGTTGTGTTGCAGTATTATCCATTGACACTGGGAAGCTTTTAGATTTGGAGATCATGTCAAAATTTTGCAGAATTTGCAATACATTGAAGAACTCCTAAGAGTCAGTTCAACATACATGTTCTTGCAATCATCTTGGATCTGCTTCAAGCATGGAATCCGTCGGTTGGGTACAGAATCTTCGAGCGTTCTTGTACCACGAGAAATCTGAAATACACGTTCATTTTTATGGTGATGGTGACTCCCAAGAAGGATACCTTGCAGTGAAAGATATGTACACGGTATCAACAGTGTCACCAAATATGAGTGTATAGGACACATCAAAAAGTAGGTAGCCGGCTAAGAAAGCTTAAAAACCCAGAAGCCTCGGTGGGAAAGGGAAAACTCACTGATGTTATGATCGATAAAATCCAAAACTACTATGGCATTGCCATTGAAGTAATACTCATAACGTCGAGGCAATGCAAAGTGCTACCATAGCGGCATTTTTCACTGTTGCTCAAGCCGTGAAACCCATGCATGGACAGTGTCAATCAGACTGATAGTTGGTGTGCATACCAGCGCTCAAAAGCAACCGGCAAACGATTGCGAAAAAAGTGCGGGTCTTTCTGCAAAAATTTTAAATGTAGTTAAATCGAGGTACATGAAATTGTGTGATAAGCAGTGGTACGAGAGGTATATACACGGTAAAACCAAAATAAAATGAGTCGTTCAATGGCTGTTTGTGGCAAATTGTTCCAAAGGAAACTTTTATTGAGCTGAAAACATTCTCTTTGGGTGCTTATATTGCCAAGATTATTATTTTTAATAAGGACTTTCCAATGGTTTTGTTGGAGTATTGAAAGCCTTGGCATAAATGCAGGTTACTATACCTTGCGTAACTACAAATCTTTTCGACATCATTCGAGTCAATGACTCAAAACGACATTCTTTACCTCGTTTCGAGAAATCAGCCGAAGAAAAAATGGGGCCCAAAAGAAGAAAAAATTTAATAAAATATCAAAGTCTGAAGGTGTGTTGTATAAATCAGGACAGTTTTAAGTATGTACTAGTAATAGTTTATTTTAAAATTGCATTTCTAAAGTTTAAATTCATTTTTCTCAAAACATATGTTTTTGTAAATTTCTTGGTATTTCAAATGTGATATCTAAATAACCAGTAGAGATACTTGCATGAAATTTTTACACAGTATTATTAACTCAATGTACCTATAAACGGACTAAAACCTAAGAAATTGAACAATTTGTAGTGATTTTATGGTTGATTTCTTTATAAAAGTATCGAAAATATAAATGGTATAGTTCGTAGCTTCGATTAGCTCTAACTTTTGATTCAAAAGAAATAATTTAAAACTTTTAGTCAGCCTCTAGACATATGTTTAAAAAATGAAACAACGCAATTTTTTTTGTGAAATATAAATTATTTTTTAAAAATAGAGCATTTGAAAAAAAGTTTAAATTTGCTTCAAATTTCTTTAAAAAGTTAAAATTTTTGTAGAATTGTTACATGTATGTATAATTTTTTTAACTGTATTTTTATTATAGTGCCATAAAAATAAGTAAAAATGCAAAAATTTTAGGGATTTTTTAGAAAATTTAAAAATAAGAATCTCCGAACATGATGGAATACTTAAACCCGTATCCATATCGAGAATAAAAGACGTATCTTATAATTTTTAAGTAATAAACAGAATCCATTTTGAAAGCAAATGGGCTGAGAATTATATACCTCATAAAAGGCCTCATCTCGTATAATAGCGGATATTTTTTTTGATAACATATCGCGTTATGGAGCTCCAATAAAATTAATAAAGAGTGATAATGAGATTCCCCCAAATTTATATCCGAGAATTTTTGAGCATAAGTGAAAAGATTACGCATAAGACATGTGAAGACTTGTTGCATATAGACCACAAGCAAATCGGACTGAAAAGAGTTAATCGAGATATAGTACAAATGATTGCAAATTATGTTAATGATCAACACGATACTTGGGATCAATTCTTACGTGAAGGTTTAGCACGCTATTCGTACGGCGGTGAATGAAACAACGGGAAAATCACCTGCTGAATTATTTTTGGGTCGAAAATTGATTACCCCATTTCAAAAATTAGTTATGATCTCGGAAAGTTCAAAATACAAAATACAAAATATTGAAAAAATATTTAAGGAAGCTAGACTAAGTACGAAAATTAAACAGGAAAGGTGGGAAAGATATTATAATAGACGAAGAAAAGACATAAAAATTAAGGTAAATGATTGGGTCTTATTAGAAACACACCCTTTAAGTTCAGCAGATAACAAAGTCTGCGCTAAATTTAAACAAAAATTTGAAGGACCTTATATTAGAAGTAGAAATAACAATAATATTGCTTATCTGGAAATCAGGAAAAAGATTAACGGTTAACGTGGATCAAATAAGAATATATATCGTCATAGGAAATGTCTTGACGAGGTCGAGTTAGGAACAGGTATCCCAAATAGTATAGATCAAGTCAGGGAAACTAGTACTTCGGAAAAAAGTACACCAAGGATTAAATGAGTCACACTATGGGAAAAGAAAAATCTGCAGTGAAACTAAGTTAGAGCAAAAGGGATTAGTCGCCAATCAATCAATATAAAAATACAGATGGACCCATAAACGCAAATCACTGGTCCGAATCGCTTCCCTGGATTCATTTGGGAGTGACAGGAAAAGTAAAAGGACAAGGTATAATATAAGGGGAATAAAGAGATCAGGAGAGTCAGGGCAAGAGTGGACCACAAAGAAAGGGAGAGTGGCACAAGGGACACAATAATAAAGAACTTTTGCATCCAGTACTATTTCTAGAAGTAGAAAGAAGAAGAACAAAAACAGAAACAAATGAAGTTCCCAGATGAACCGACGTACAACCTGAGGCCACGCCTGAGGAAAAGAACAGGAATCCCACGACCACGGCCAAGGACACAGCAGGAAAACAAGAAAAGAGCCGACAAGGAAGTTACAAGCCCCTACAACCACCAATCAAAACTCTACAAGAAATTCCGAGTGCAGCCGAGGAAAGAAAGTGGTAACCTCATCGTTGGACGTAATGGTGGAATCCGGCCTGCAAAATCAGGTTGTATTGTTTCATTTTTTTATGATCTTCAACAAGTGGTCCGGAAAAGAATTGTGCAAGAAAAGAAGTCTCGGGCGGTGTTTAAAAAGTTATAAGCCAAGCAAAAAGTTAAACACTACAATGAGTGGATATTTATTTTGGAACTTTTGACTTGTTAAAGAATTTTTCTGGAGAAGAAAACAATTGTAATTGCATTTGTTTGCTTCGATGTATGACTTCGTGAGATGCGAAAATTCCCTTTGGTTATTTGTTATAATAGTTTATTGAAAAATGTTTGTAATTGTATAACAACTATTGTATATATATATGTTGTTGGCCATTGTTACGTATTATGAGAGCATCTGGTTCAGGGGAAACGCGGCGCGTAGTCGGGGCACTAACAATAATAATAACGGCGCTGCCGCGCGGCTCATTTTGAGTTTTGGAACCAGATGTGGGGATGGAGATGAGCTGTTGTGATTTACAAATAATATATAATGAATAAAAATTGTAAAACTTATTGGTATTATGTAAACATAAATTGGAAACAATAATAATTTAGAGGATTTTCATTTCAGGGAGACAGATCCCTGAAAATTGTAGAAGTAGTAGCTTCAACACCGGTGGAGCCAAAAAGCTAGCTCTATATGCAGTGATGATACAGATGCAAAGTTTGGGTCTGCACGCAGAAAATTTTTAAGAAAATTTAAGTGTATAGTTACTTTAAGTATAAATATGTAAAAAGTGAAATTGGGCATGAATTAAGCAGTAATTGTGTTGGCGGGCCTAGTTAATGGAGTAAAATTTATTGTCAGAGTTTAAATTTAAAATTAAGTTGAATATTAAATTTAATTCTAAGATGAGTAATGAAAATTAAAAGTCAAGATAAATTATTGGAAATTATAAAAAGTTAAAATGAGGATTTAAGATTAAGAATTTAAAATAAAACTCAGAAGCGAGGAGATTCAGGAAATAAAGATTTAGACACGTAATTTATTAAGGGCGTGAAAACCCTTAAGTAAATCACGTTTTCTTCTTGGAGGGTTGTGATACTCTCGCGTCCTTCTTCTAACATAACTCCCTAAGTTTACGACGGCCCACGATTAATGGCAAAACCTTTCCAGCAATACCAAAGAAGACAAACGGATCAAATATGTAAATATAGAGATATACTTTAAAAAGGATAGAAGCTTTGATGAGAAGTAGCGACAAGTTTAGAGATAACTTAGTGTATAATCATTCGGATCAAGAGTTAGATGTCCTATAGCTCTAGAAAGAAGGATACGTTCATATAAATTAAATTATAAAAGAAGTCTGAATCTTCGCATCTAAAATTAAGTTATAGGTATTGCCTCAGTGATGAAGGAAGGAGACTCTACAAAAGGTAATATTTTTTGTATAGGAAGTTAGATTAATCCAGTTAATTTATTATAATCAAGATAAGTGATCTAGTTGCGCGATCTGACTTGAATATAAGGTTTAATTGGGTGTTAACTCTCACTTTTAAGAAGTTGTCAATTAAATTAGAAGTAATATAAGTTATTCTTAATAAAAGTTGTGTTAAGAATCCAATATGTCTCATCATTTGAATAATCCCACACCTCTAGCTTACACGCGGATCTAATAGACATAGTCATCACAGGATATGGCTATGTCTCCAATAACACTGGTACGTTTTATAATTGGGTTAGGTAATGCAGAATTGGATGTAACGTACCTGAAATGTACTTTTCAGGGGTCAGAGAACATTTTAGAGTTCTAGAGTTGATGAGAACCAAATACAGTTACTTGAAATCCCAAGTAATCTGTCATGTGCTAAGAGATCATCTCAGGGAAGGGCTCCAAGATTGGTCACTCGATATTTGGATCGGTGTTAGTGCAAAATACAGCCACGGATTTCGCGCAGCTCAAGGCTGAATTAGCGAAGGAAGCTTTTCCATGATCCAAAAATAAGAAAAATTACAATCAAATTTTATGCGTCACAGCAGGGGAAGAAATCGAACCACTGATTTCGTATAGGATTTATTAAAATTAGAGAAACATTTAGAACTAGGAATGTCCCAGCCAGAGGTGGTGGATCATATTTTAGTTGACTCGAACCACAGATCAGGATTATGTGGAAGTGCGTAATCCACAGAACACGGTACAACTTTTGGAAGTCTTGGCTAAGTGAAAAGAGAGGTATTCTTGCAAATTAAAAAGGGGTTCACAAGAATGATAATATAGAAAGACGGGGTCAAAATAGCAGAGGATGCCTAATTTTGATGCCTGTGGTAGAAACTGGAGAAATTCTGAGAGTTGGACGTAGACCAAATAATGGTAGAAATAATTTTTTATGATAGCCGTCAAAGTAATAGAGAGGGGTTCGAGTGGAATAGATTTCAAAATAGTGATCAGAGATTCAACAACAGGGGTTTACTCATTTCGAAATGAGCGAAATGATAATTTTAATAGAGGGACCGTAGGAAATAGGGGTTCGAGTGAAAATTTCAGTCGAGGCGATAGGAAACAAAGAGGACGATTAAATATTGTAAGGTTAAGATCAACCTCAAAAGTATCAAAGAGAAACAATTAAGCTTTCTCCGATATGTATATACCCGTAGAACTTCCCGTTCCTATTTTTATTAAATAACACATTTTTGAAAGCGCTATGGGACACCGGGTGAATAAATCATTTATCCCGGAAGAAGTATATAGAAAATGATATTTTTTTATAAACTGGGAATTAAAAATCGCGAGCCCGGAGTAATAACAGCACGGGTGCAAAATGCCAAAACATGGGGATTGTAGGTGAATATTCGCATCAAGAGATTTTTGTTAGGCCTTGGTCATTTCATGTGTTGACAGTTTAGAATAGCCATGTATTCTCGGTATTGATTTGCAAGTGGGTCAAGGATCGTGGCTCGATTTTGTTCAAAATCGTTGAAAATTCCAGATGAGCAAATAAATAAGGTGGTTGAGCCAATTAAAGAGGAAAAAGGTTGAGATAGATTTATCTAGAACAAAAGTGGGAGGTAGAGAAGCAAAAACTACAAAAGAATTTGTTTGATGTAGTTTTAAAGATTATTTTTCAGACAAACCGGAGTCTTACTCATGTTTTATACCATGAAATTGACACGGGAGATAAACCACCAGTAGCTTCAAGGCCATATAGGTATGACCGGACAAAGCAAGCAATAATTGATTTTCACATACAAAAATGTTACAAGAGGAAACGATTTTTCCCAATTCAATCCCCATACGCGTCACCTGTTGTGTTATGCAAGAAAATAATGGGTTACCACCGGATAATCCGGAAGCATATAGATTTGCAGTAGACTATAGAAAATTAAATTCGATCACAAAGTATCCGCGATACCCTTTACCGTTAATAGATGATTTATTAACGAACATACCATATACAACAATAATGTCATCTCTTGATCTAAGAAGTGGGTACTTTCAAATGGCAGTAAACCCCAGTGATATTGTTAAGACCGCATTTGTAGTAAAAAGTGGCACTTATGCTTTCAAGCGGATGCCATTCGGTTTTATCAGGAGCAGCTCCCAATTTTTTAAAAGGCAATTGACATAATCCTAAAACCGGTGATAGGGAATTTGTGAGGTGTTTATATGGACGATGTGATTATCTCATCTCCATCATTCACTCACCATGTTGATCATTTAAGGGAAGTTTTTCGTTGTTACAAGGATGCAGGATTGACATTAAATAAAGAAAAAGTCAAATTTGGGTGCGATGTTGAAATATTTAGGATTAATTATTAGTAAAGAAGGAATTAAACGGATGAGACAAGGTTAGAGCTATACTAGAGATGAAACCGCCCCGTAACTCAAAAGAGGTGTCCAAGTTTTTGGGTATGTCCCAGTGGTACGCGAAATTTATTAAAAATTATGCGGATCTTTGTGAGCCACTTTATAATCTTAAACGAAAATTAAAAAATTGTCTGGTCCAATGAAGCACAAAAGGCATTCGAAGAGGTCAAGGAGGCGGTAACAAAAGCGCCAGTTTTAAAATTACCAAACTTTCAGGAGCCATTCGAGTTATTTACAGATGCCAGTTCGATCGGTTTAGGAGCAGTACTTAATCAACAAAACAGACCTGTTGTATTTGCGTCACGTACACTGAACAACGCAGAGAGGAATTATACAGTAACCGAAAGAGAATGTCTAGCAGTAAACAGGCGTTGAACAAATTCAAGAACATATTTAGAATATTGCCCATTAAAATGTAATAACGGATCACGCTGCCTTAACACGCCTAACACATGGCAAGAGACTGCATGCGAGGGCAGGATGATTAGATGAACTCAAATTAGCAGAATTCAATATATAGAATGGGAACATAGACTGGGAACTCAAAATGCAGTGGCTGACATACTTTCAAGGAATCCCGTGGAAAGTATAGTGGGAGAAAAAATTTAATTATTGCCATAATCAAGGTTGTATTACTTACTTCACTTGGGAACAATTAATAACAGAACAGAAAAATGTTAGGGGTAAGGTCATATCTATAGATATTTAGAAAACCCGGAAGATAACTTTCAGTTAATGCAACGATATGTGAGGTAGTTACACGATTTCCGTTTAATTGAAGGATTGTTATTTTATGCGAAACACACCCAACGTCATTAGGTGAAATGCGTGTATACATTCCAAAATCTTTAAGGAATGAAATAATGAGAGAATTTCACGACAAGCCAATTGCTGGACACATGGGAGAGATTTAGAAGCATGTCATAAAATTCGGGACGTTTGTTATTTCCCGTACATGAAATTCATTGATAATATGTCTCCTACATGCCGCCAATATTGCCAGAAGTTATGCCCCTATAAAACGCGTTACACCAGCTTCAAGTGCGATTAAATCCCGAGTATATCAAATTATCCAAAATGGAATAAGTGACACGTTAAGATTTAATTTAAGCCCGTATCCCATATCGAGAATAGACGTAATCGCTATATTTTGGTAATAACCGTCATTTCAGCAAATGGGCTGAAGTATACCTCTTAAAAAGGCCTCATCTGTATAATAGCCGGATATTTTTTTGATAACTTTTATATCGCGTTATGGAGCTCCAATAAAATTAATAAGTGATAATGGTCCCCAAATTTATATCGAAATTTTTGAGCACTTAAGTGAAAGATTAGGCATAAGGCATGTGAACTTTGTTGCATATAGACCACAAGCAAATCCGGACTGAAGAGTTAATCGAGAGATATGGTACAAATGATTGCAAATTATGTTAATGATCAACACGATACTTGGGATCAATTCTTACATTGAGTTTACTTACGCTATTCATTTACGGCGGTGAATGAAACAACGGGAAAATCACCTGCTGAAGATTATTTTGGGTCGAAAATTGATTTACCCCATTTCAAAAGTGGTTATGATCTCGGAAGTTCAAAATACAAATACAAAATCGGCGAAAAAATATTTAAGGAAGCTAGACTAAGTACGAAAATTAAGTAAGGAAGGTGGGAAAAGATATTATAATAGACGAAAAACATAAATTAAGGTAAATGATTGGATGTATTAGAAACACACCCTTTAAGTTCAGCGAATAACAAAGTCACCACTTCAAATTTAAACAAAATTTTGAAGGACGCTTGACAGAGTATTAGAAGTAAGAAATAACAATAATATTGTAATATGGAAATCAGGAAAAAGATTAACGGTTAACGTGGATCAAATAAGAATATATCGTCATAGGAAATGTGACGAGGTCGAGTTAGGAACAGGTATCCCAAATAGTATAAGATCAAGTCAGGAAACTAGTACTTAAAAAAGTACCCCAAAGGGATTAAATGGTCACACTATGGGAAAAAAAAAATCTGCAGTGAAACGTAAGTTAAAAAAAGGGTTTATTTCCCCCAATCAAATCAATATAAAAAATACGAGGGGACCCATAAACGCAAATCACTGGTCAGATCGCTTCCTAGTTCATTTGGGAGTGACAGGAAAAGAAAGGAAAAGGTATAATAAGGGGGAAAAAAAGAGACGGGAATGGGGGCAAGTGGACCACAAAAGGGCACAAAAGGGACACAAAAAAAAACTTTTTTATCCGTACTATTTCTAGAAGTGAATGAAGAACAAAACAGAAGTTGTTCAATGAAATGAAATATTACGTTTCCCGTTCTTTAGAATTGAGCTATGTTGATTTATTTGCATTTGAAGTTAATTATTTTGTTAGTATTTTTATTTATTCCCTTTTTTAATGTTTTGCAATTTTATATGTTTTAAATTTAACCTTCGTATTCTTAAGTCAATCAGTTTCTAGTGTCTGTTATATTTTGAATGTAGGCATCACCTTAATTATTTTTTGATAAATTGCATTGCTATTGTGTGAGCGATGGTGTTGATTTTGTGTGAGTATATCATAATTAAAAAGTTCCCAATTTTTTTGTGGTTATCAAAATTTTTTACGCCATCAATTTGTGACTGCGTCTAGAACACACAAAGGTATTTTATATTAATCCCCCCTAAAAAAATTTACGCAAATCGCACTTTGATATCGAAGCAACACAGATTCTAATATTTTTTTATATATTAAAGAACCAATCATTCAGATTTGGGTGGAAAATAGTGTGATTGTCATGATGGCAATTTGGCTGCGGTGATGCTAATACGCAAGTACCCACACAACAAATAATCGTCCATGTGAAAAGCTGCCTGTGTGTAGATATAAACCACTCTATTATAAAGATAGGCCTTTAAATTTGTTGATAACAATTGTTAATGCTAATTGAATGGTGAATCACAAGCATTATCAATCATCATCAACAATTTATCATACATTTTTTGCTAAGAAATCGAGGTTAATATTTGAAATTTCTCTGCAGATTCTACTGAAAATAACTTCAGCCCCACACACATGTATGGTTTATATTTCTCCCCAACTTTTTCACAAAAGTATCCGCGATACCCTTTACCGTTAATGGGTAGTTTATTAGCGAACATACCCATATACAACAATAATGTCATCTATTGATCCTAAGAAGTGCAGGTACTTTCAAATGGCAGTAAGCCCCAGTGATATTGTTAAGACCGCATTTATGGTAAAAGTGGCACTTACTATGCTTTTCAAGCGGATGCCATTCGGTTTTATCAGGAGCAGCTCCCAATTTTCAAGGCAATTGTGACATAATCCTAAAACCGGTGATAAGGGAGATTTGTGAGGTGTTTATATGGACGATGTGATTATCTCATCTCCATCATTCACTCCTACATGTTATTTTATTTAAGGAAGTTTCGTTGTTATTTACAAAGAGGCAGGATTGACATTAAATAAAGAAAAATACAAATTCAGTGCGATGAATTGAAATATTTAGGATTAATTATTAGTAAAGAAGGAATTAAACAGATGAGACAAGGTTAGAGCTATACTAGAGATGAAATCGCCCCGTAACTCAAAAAGGAGGTGTCCAAGTTTTTGGGTATGTCCCAGTGATACGCAGAAATTTATTAAAAGTATGCGGATCTTTGTGAGAGCTACTTTATAATCTTAAACGAAAATTTAAAACTTGTCTGGTCAATGAAGCACAAAAAGGCATTCGAAGGGTCAAGGAGGCGGTAACAAAAGCGCCAGTTTAAAAATTACCAAACTTTTCAGGAGCCATTCGAGTTATTTACGGAATGCCAGTTCGATCGGTTTTAGGAGCAGTACTTAATCAACAAAACAGACCTGTTGTATTTGCGTCCGCGTACTGAACAGCACAGAGAATTATACGGTAACCGAAGAGGGAATGTCTAGCAGTAGTATGGGCGTTGAAAAATTCAGAACATATTTGGGAATGACGCATTAAAGTATAACGGATCACGCTGCCTTAACACGCCTAACACATGGCAAAAATTTGTCGAGTATGATGATTAGATGGGCACTCAAATTGGCAGAATTCAATATAGAATGGATACATAGACCCAAAGAGACTCAAAATGCGGTGGCTGACATACTTTCAAAGGGAATCCGTGGAAAGTATAGTGGGAGAAAAATTTAATTGTGCCGCCAATCAAGGATTTAGTACTTGCTTCGCGGGAACAAGTGTAACAAGAACAACAGAAAAATGACCCAGAATTAGGTCATATATATATATAGATATTTAGAAACCGGAAGATAACTCGGTTAATGCAACGATATGTGAGGAATTGGTCCCACGATTTCCGTTTAATTGAAGAGTTGTTATTTTATGCAGAAACACGCAAACGTCATTAGGTGAAATGCGTGTATACATTCCAAAATCTTTAAGGAATGAAATAATGAGAAGGGAATTTCATGACAAGGCAATAGCTGGACACATGGGAAGATTTAAAACGTATCATAAAATTCCGGGACGTTTGTTACCGTACATGAGAAAATTCATTGATTAATATGTCTCACAGCTACCATATGTGCCAAGTTAGCCAACTATAAAAGAAAAACGCGTTACCAGCTGGTCGATTAAATCAATTATATCAAATTATCAAATGAGATAGTGACGTTAGATTTGTTAGGCCCATTATCCTATATCAAAGAATAAGACGTAATCCTTTATATTTTAGTAATAACCACGTCATTTTCAGCAAAAATGGGCTGAAATTATACCTCTTAAAAAGGCCTCATCTCGTATAATAGCGGATATTTTTTGATAACTTTATATCGCGTTATGGAGCAAATATAAAATTAATAGTGATAATGGTCCCCAATTTATATCCGAAATTTTTGAGCACTTAGAGAGTGAAAAGATTAGGCATAAGGCATGTGAAGACTGTTGCATATAGACCACAAGCAAATCGGACTGAAGAGAGTTAATCGAGATATGGTACAAGTTACAAAATTATCAATTTAATAGTCAGCAAATACTTAGGATCAATTCTTGCATTGAGTTTAGCACACGCTATTCGTACGGCGGTGAATGAAACAACGGGAAAATCACCTGCTTTGAATTATTTTTGGGTCGAAATTGATTACACCATTTCAAAAACTAGTTATGATCTCAGGAAAGTTCAAAATTCAAAATACAAAATATCAAAATAATATTTAAGGAAGCTGAACTAGTACAGAAATTAAACAGGAAAGGTGGAAAAATTATAATAGACCCCGAAGAAAAGACATAAAAATTAAGGTAAATGATTGGGTCTTATTAGAAACACACCCTTTAAGTTCAGCAGCCAACAAAGTATGCGCTAAATTTAAACAAAAATTTGAAGGACCTTATAAGAGTATTAAAGTAGAAATAACTTAATAATATTGTAATATGGAAATCAGGAAAAAGATTAACGGTTAACGTGGATCAAATAAGAATATATCGTCATAGGAAATGTGACGAGGTCAGGTTAGGAACATTATCCCAAATGGTATAAAGTCAAGTCAGAAGCAGTACTTCGGAAAAAGAGGTACATCGGAAGTTAAATGAGTCACACTATGGGAAAGAAAAATCTGCGGTGAAACGCGTAAGTTAGAGGCAAAAAGGGATTGGTAGCCAATCAAATCAATATAAAAATACAGATAGGAACCATAAACGCAGATCACTGGTCAGATCCTTCCTAGTTCATTTGGGGTGATAGGAAGAGTAAAGGACAAGGTACAATAAAGGGTATTAGATATCAGGGTGTCAGGGGCAAGTGGACCACAAAGAGAAGTGGCAGAGAGGGACCTTAACATTAACAAAAGACCATTTTCATCAGTACTATTTCGGTAGAAAGAAGGCATAGGGCATAGAATCGAAAAGCTGAAGTTCAGATGAACGGCGTACAGCCTGAAGCCACACATAGGAGAAAGAACAGGAATCCCGACCAATACTTAAGGTTACAACGGAAATCAAAAAGAAAGGACCGTCACAAGGAAGTTACAAAGCCCTACAACAAAGCAAAACAAAAATTCCAGTGCAGCCGAGGAAAGAAAAGTGGTAGCACCTCATCGTTGGACGTAATGGTGGGAGACCGCATATAAAAATCAGGTTGTATTGTTTCATTTTTATGATCTTCCAATAAGTGATTGGAAATTGTGCAGAAAGAAGTCTCAGGCGGTTAGCAAAGTTATAAGCCAAACCCAAAGGGATTCGACACTACAATGAGTGTATATTTATTTTTGGAACTTTTGACTTGTTAAAAAATTTTTTCTGGAGAAAACAATTGTAATTGCACATTTGTTTGCTTCGATGTATGACTTCTTGAGGATGCGAAAATTCCTTTGGTTATTTGTTATGTGGTTTATTGAGAAAAATGTTTGTAATTGTATAAAATATTGTATATATATATATATTGTTGTATTTGTTACGTATTATGAGGCATCTGGTTTCGGGGAAACGCGGCGTAGTCAGGACACTAACAATAATAATAACGGCTGCGCGGCTCATTTGGGAGTTTTTGGAACCAGATATTGGGGATGGAGATGAAAGTATTTGTGATTTACAAATAATATAATGAATAAAAATTGTAAAAACTTATTGGTATTATGTAAACATAAATTGGAAACAATAATTTAGAAGTTTTCATTTCAGGGAGACAGACCCACGAAATTTGTAGAAATTAGTAGCAACAAGGAAAAATGGAGCAGAGAAATCAGCTCCATATGCAGTGATGATAAAAAGATGCAAAGTATGGGTCTGCGCACCCAGGGGAAAATTTTTAGAAAATTTAAGTGTACATAGTTACTTTAAGAGATTGTATGTAAAAGTGAGTGGGCATGAATTAAGCAGTAATTATTAATACTGGCCTAGTTAATGGAAGTAAAATTTATTGTCAAGGTTCAAATTTAAAATTAAATTTGAATATTAAATTTAATTCTAAGATGAGTAATGAAAATTAAAGTCAAGATAAATATTGGAAATTATAAAAGTTAAAATGAGGATTTAAAGATTAAAATTTAAATAAGAAACTCAGAAGCGAGGAGATTCAGAAGTAAAGATTTAGACACATGTAATTTATTAAGGGCATTGAGAACCCTTAAGTAAATCACGTTTTCTTCTTGGAGGGTTGTGACGTCTCTCGCGTACTTCTTCTAACATAACTCCCTAAAGTTCTTTTGACGGCCACGATTAATGGCAAAACCTTTTCCAGCCCAATACCAAGAGAATAAACGGATCAAATATGTAAATGAGATATACTTTAAAAGGATAGAAGCTTTGATGATAGGGCAGCAGGATTTAGAGATAGCTTAGTGTGGAATCATTCGGATCAAGGGGATTAGATGTCCTATAGCTCCCGGAATAAGGATACGTTCATATAAAATTAAATTATAGGTACCTCAATCACTGAAGGAAGGAGACTCTGCAAAAGGTAATATTTTGTATAGGAAGTTAAGATGAATCCAGTTAATTTATTATAATTAAGATAAATGATCTAGTTGCGCGATTCTGACTTGAATATAAGGTTAATTGGGTGTTAACTCTCACTTTAAGAAAGTTGTCAATTAGAATTAAGTAATATAAGTTATTCTTAATAAAAGTTGTATTAAGAATCCAATATATATCCTATCATTTTGATAAATACACACACCTCTATTTTACTTGGTCCCTAATGAACATAGTCATCACCCAGGATGGCTATGTCACCAAAAATGATAACGGTTTATTAACATTAGATGACGATGACAGAAATATTTTTTATGACATGAATCTTGCTATCAAATTAAAAAAACGATGTTTATCTGCTGTTTTGATTAAAGCACAAAACTTTTATCTTGCAAAGAAAAAATGTCTTTCACTTTGAAGATTAATCAAGATTTTCACTTTTAACGAAATTAGAAGGTTATTTCTAAAAAGATATATATATTATTTTCTCTCTTTCAAATGTGCGGCTGTGGATTGGTAATTACCTTTGCAGACATTGGACATTCCCTAGGAGCTGATATTATTTTTAGAGTAGCAAGATATAGGTGAATACCAGTTGCTACAATGCAATTTTGATGCCCAGTTTCCTTCCCAGAAGGAGTATATTAGCTCCGACGATGTGAAATTGTACCAAGGGTTTAATTTTTCCGCGAGCACCCAAACCAAACAGGTACTCAAGAGATCTTTATGCCACATAAGCATATGATATGAAAGTTGTTGGGTTTTTTTCATCGTGAAAATCCACCGACTGAGGCCAGGGCCCAACACGCAAACTTGGGCGTACAGGCCAGCGCTAATTAACTACGCCTCTCGGCCGTCTTTCCAAAAAATATTAATTTTAATATTTTAGCAATATTTTTATTATATTTTATTAAACAATATTTTTTTAAATATCGTTTTTTAAAAATATTATTAGTGTATATTTATCTGGTTAACATTTAATACGGCATTTGAAAATATTTAAAATGTGATAAATTTTTTGAAAATCGTAATGAACTGGAGTTTGATGAAAGAAGAAGGGGGAAAAAAGCCCCTAATAATTCTTAAGTGAATGCTAACAATCAGCTGCAAAAATAAAAACTTGATACTGTTTTTCTATGAGAAAATAATAATAAAAACAAGTAATATAAAAAAAATGTTTAAGTCAATTCCTACTTTGAATGGATGAATAGAAAGTATTCAATAGCGATTAAAAATTTGAATAAGATATATATATATAGGTGGAGAGAGTGAACTAATAGTAGGAACTGAAAAAAGAGCATGATTTGTCTGCATTGTTGCAACAATGCAAACCCTGTTTAGCTAGTTTGGCTGAAAAACAGGTTCTCAACAAAAGAGCATGTTTACACCTCCTCATTTGGAAGCAAACTGACCTAATATTCCGCGCAGAGGTTTACCAAATCACACAACTGAAATTTCGCAAATATTTCTGACCTTAAGTTTTCCCGTCACTTTTGGTCTCACGCGAAACAACTGTTGAGAATTGCACTGTTCGAAAATATATTCATATACAGTACATGTAGTTAACAAAAAAACCTGGTCCGGATATTTGACGCTCCAGATAAACGACGTTCTACTGTACAAGCCGAATGGTCATGTTGCCAGTATCATGAAGTCGCGAAGCAATAATTCGAGCTCTGGTGCCACTGAAGAACCTTTATAAAGATGCTGATGCATGTTATCTTCGTCTTTTGACCAGTTCGAAATTACGAACGTCAAAATTCCATTTGCAGTTTCAAAGTGTAACGTTAATGAAAATTCAAATCAGATCAAGCTGCCTGAATTAGACTTGTGTATTTTACGTAGTAAACACCGACGGCCAGAGCCATTTTAATCTCAAGGCTATTCAGATTTAATTTCTTTCGATAAATATCAAATTCCACTTCTTCATTCTAAACAGATATGAGAGGCTGGATACTTCTCAAATTTTCAGGTCCACCAAAAGTTAATATGGTACTATTGTAATGTTTTAATTGACTATGTTTGTATGTATAGTTATGGAAGGAGAACGTAGGACTTTATAAAGTTTGAGAACCATCTTACAAAATACTTGTAAAATCTTTATGAACTATATATATGTAGAATACAAATAAATTTTAACAGTCAAAAAACAAATACCATGTTTAAATCAATGTTTTAAAGTAGTACAATTAAAAAGAAACAATAAAAGAATTTTCACTGTTACACAGTTTCGAATGTTAAAAATATTCACTGTTACATATTGTGGAACAGCGCCCCGTTTCTATCGTTTTTAGGACATTATTGCTTTTAGAACTACACCAGAAATACACAATTTGAAATAAAAGAAATCTTACTTGCAAGGAGGGGGACATTTGCAAATTTTTCCCTTTTCTATATAGTCTATGACCTTTTCCATGCAATCATCTGAAAAAAAAATTATCTGACATACCAATTTTTCTTCTGGACCAAAATTAATAATTTTCATAATGTTTCAAGTCTTTGAAAGACAATTAAGTTTCATTTACATAAAATACTTTTTTAAACAATTACTTGGTGTGTTTTATTGCACGGGGAGTACAAAATTACTACAAAACTTATGAAAACTCGAAGAATGATCAGTATTTGTAAAATTTAATTTTCAGAAAAATATTTCCTACTGATATTGACTTTTATAGGCTTTTTAAATAGTTGATTGTTACCCTTATAGAATTTGTATTCTTCATATACTGTGTACAATACAAATATTATAAAAGTTATACAATATTTATTTCAAAATTATTTTCATCGTGCTTTTAAGAGATAGATGTATACATCCATATTGAGGGATTTTTACTTATTGTTCAATTTGTGAGGCTTGCTTATTCAATTAAGTAGGAATGTAATGAACTTCCTTTTTTAGAATTTCTACATTTAGAGATCCGCTTGCCTTGTTTGACCAGATCACGAGTAATGATCATAGGCACTAAAAGCTTCCTGTTTAAGTAGTCAAAAACAGAGATTTGTGCTATAGAGTAAAGGTCATGTGCATGAAATATTGCTATTACGTTCATTAGTCAATGGGCTTAATTCATGAAGTCACATGATAAAAACAAACACGTGTTTTCCATTTAATTCAAAACAAACATTAAACTATTTGTACTTGTTCTATTTGTAAAACTCAGATAAAATTTCAAATTTCATATTTGGGTAAAGATGTTTAAAAGTTAGGGAAAAAATTTCTTCAAAAAGATTTTTTTAAATTAAAAAAAAGTCGTATTTTATGCTTATACTTTTAAATAAAATGCATTTTCTATACATATGTACTTTTAAAGAGAAAGTTTCTGCAAAGAGCAAAACTTGGCTACACCGGAGCGCGTGAACTGATTAGTTAGAAACACAAGATATAGTTTTTATCGTGTGACTATGACGTCACATGAGTTTTTGAATTAATTGGCTAGAATCACGTGGGTTTCACTATCATGTGACTATGAGACGTCACTTGAATTAACCTCATTAGTCGAGTCTAGTTATATATTGTAGTAGGTTAGTAGCTTGAGTGTGCGTACACACACACACATTTTCCTTTCCCTTATTTATTAACAATTCTTTCAATAATATACATAATAATGTGTTATTTTATAAGATTATTAATATCCCTTATTTGTTTTAAAAAATTTATTTTAATAATTTTCGATTCATTTCAAGTAGATGTTCACTTCCTCTCCAGCTTAGAGCTGCAAATATTGTTGATGATTGAAAAAGTGACAAAATTCTTAATTTGATTTCTTGTGGTCCGTTTCCGAACCTGGACACTCAGATATTAATTAAAGGGAATTTTTAAAAAATCTACAATTTTATCTGACTGCTGTTGTCGAGTGATCGTGGTTGCGGATTCGTGATCTCCATTATCAAGTTCGTGGCTGAAAGCTCTCACGTTTGTGTGGGAGGAGTTGTCTTCGCCCTCAGACAGTATTTCAAAATTGTGAGATTTCTCTCCCCCCCCTTTTTCGATAATCCATCAAGGAATTTGGAAACTGTCATGAAACCTTTCTTAAGCATTCAAATATTCTCAAATACTCATAAAGATAAGACATATATTTAATATTTTGTCAATTAAGTTATGTCAAGCTTTTTTGAGTTTTAAAACTTATAAATCTATTGTATAATAGCTTCGAAAACTTATAAACAATTCATGAAAATCTTCCAAAGATAGAAGGCTTGTATTCTAAAGATATATGAATCCATTCATCCTCTATGATGTTTTAAAACAATCCAATTTAATTAGAATTATGATATATAGATTATGAACATATTTTTATAGACTGGCTTATAAATATTCGAAATCATTTTCATAATTTTGTACAACTCTTTTGAACAGATCGAGCTTGATTTTAAGAAAAATTAAATGCATCTAAATTTCATTTTTTCGTCAATAGTTTGTAATAATAGAAACTTAAAACAATGCTTACATTCCTCCGGAAGGGAAATGTTACAAAAGATGGTTTTAGAAGATGTTTCAAGGAAGATGGATCCTCTCATGAATTGTCTTTTTGTACATTTGCATTTTTGCATCAGATAATAATGGCGGCAAGCTTTTTCACAACCCTAAGAAAGAAGAAACAATAATAATTTTTAGAACTTTTTACAATTACTATGCGGCAGAAAAGTATAAGAAATCTGGATATAATCCCTGATTCATTAAATAAATAAATTCCAGAATAGTATCGTGTGTGTTGATGCGTTGAAAAAAAAAGAGAGAGAATTTCGCAATTTCTTTCCATTTTTGCTTTTTTGTTTGTATAGTAAGGGTCCTTTCATACGAGTCAATTTGTGCCGCACATAACAGACAGAACAGAAAGTCGGGAGCTGGTTTTGAATAGAAATCGCCTGGATCCCTTCACACGTGGTCAACTGGAACTTTCTACTGCAATGTGTCCGGTACTCCATTTTTAGCCAACTTTGTGTCCGTGTGTGAAAGGAATTATCTTCCCTCTTAACACTAAAAGAGTGGTGACAAAAAACGAGTTGACTGTCACTAAGTTGCTTCGTGTGTAACCGGCCTTAGCTTTCATCTAGGTCAGTGGTTCTCAAACCTTTTTAACCCATGGACCCCTTTTTATAGTCAAAATATGCTCCCGGCCCCCCAAGTGAAAAAAACTACATAAATGTATAGTATGAAAATTACAAATTTAAAAAAACACCCATTTTATTGAAGAATTATCTATTGAAATTATAACTTTTGTTTGAAATAAAATTAAAAAAAAAATTGATGATTTGGATGAACTTGATGAGATGTTATGAGTGTATTTATGTCCGGTTCAATGTTTCTGAGTAGCAATTGCTAATCCCTACGAGCAATAATTTCTAGTCGGTTTCTTATTCTCCTTTTTTTCAATTCCTACACACTATTAGCTCACACTCTCTATGTATTTATTTATTTATCTTCGTGGAACTTTCAATCGTTAATAAAATACATTTTAAAGCGCTCAATTGAACTGAAATTTTATATACATGATTATTTTGGACGATAATACAGTAATTTAATTATAATTAATAAAAATTAATTGATTAAAACTAATTATTCTAAGAATTACAAATACCACAGCCACGTTGGCATCATTTTTGGCCACTTATGTCAAAACATGAAAAGGTTTTTTTCTCACATTTTAAATCGCTCGTTTGAGCTGCATTTTTCTATACACTATTGTTTTGGGTAAAAATACGATAATTTAATTATAATTAATTAAAATTAATTCACTGGAACTAGTTATTTAAAGAATTACAGATGCAGCCATGTTGGTTTCATTTTTAGCGACTTGGGTCAAAACTTTAAAAGATTTTTTTTCTCATATTTTAAAGCATTCATTTGAACTGAAATTTTATAGACACGATTGTTTTGGATGACAATACGATACTTTAATGATAATTAATAAGAACTAATTACCACTTAATGTTGTGATTCTGTCATATGTGTATACATATTTATATTAATTGTAACTATTTAATAAAAAGTAGCTATAAAATAAAATTTTTCTTTGTTGATCTAAGTAGGAATTGACTTAAATTTTTTTTATACTACTTGTTTGTGGTGAGATTTATAACGACACGGAATTCACGTTCTATCGAATAAGGAGACGGTAAAGTAATCAACAATTTCTGCATAGTAACCCGTATAAAATAGGGATCTGTTTTTGTAACCAGAATTTGTGGTATCCTTGTTCAAACATTCGTTCATCATAAAAACATTCATCTGTGTTTGAGATCTGAGTTTGTTCACGCGCAAAAGGGTTCAACACCCAGTCGGTAATATCCAAGTGAATCATTGTTATTTATTTAAATTTCCATAAAAATAAAATTGGATCAAATTTTTTAAAATTTTATATTAAACCTTGCGTTAAACCTGACGTTGTTTAGGGACCCCAAAATTAATTTTAATCTTCCACGGACCCTTAGAACAATGTCGAGGACCCCTGGGGATCCTTAGGGACCACTTTGAGAACCGCTGCTTTTGGGCCCACGGAAGTACAACAGCTTCAAAAATGTCTGTCTGGTACACTTTTTGTGATTGATTTTAACGCCCTCTTCCCCAAAATTTAAATGTGTTTTGCCACTTGCACACAAATTCCTTCCCAAACCATGACCGATTTTGGATATTGGCGATGTTCAACAATTGTCGAGGTGGTTGGAGCGTCCACAGACCAGATTCTATCGTTTTGGGAGTTATGATCTTGTTGAACAGTAAAGAGCTTCTCATCATTGAAAAGGAATCTCTCCCAGTGCTGACTTGCTCTCAAAAGTGTTCAGCATCTTCGGAGCCGTACGAGTTTGTTTTTTTTCAGTGAGAAGCTGAACTTTTCGCAACTTGTAAGTCTTCAGTCCAAGCTCCGTTTTTGCTATTCGCCTCACCGATCTGTCACTTATTCCCATGTCACGATCGATCTATCTCAAGGAAACCCTCGGATTTCTCTAGGCTCGCTTTTTGATGGCCTTACGATTCCTTGAAGTGTTTACAGTGCGTTTTCGCCCACTTCCTGGATGTTGACCATCATCGCAAGCTTTTTGAAACGGCAGATTACATCAGACACTGTTTGCCGAGGTACATTAAGCAAACGAACGATTTCGCACTGTCGTTTCCCTTGCTGAAACAACTGTAAAATAGCAGACCTTTTGCTCGACATTATCAAAAGCACATAAATAGTACAAACTAAGAAATATATTAGAAAATAATTTATTATTAAAGTGGTAGATAAAGGAACATGAAAACACCAATTGAAAGGAAATTCGCTAATTATTCTAGGAGGCAAGAAATTTGTCCGAGTTTTTTCGCCACACCCTGTATAACTTAATAATAAATACGGAATATGTAGTTACCCACATAACTGAAATAAAAAAAAATCACACTTTCAAAACCGCATTTAAAGGAAAACGGAAGAGATATAAACATAATAATAAGGGCCTCAAATATAATGATGTATTTATTATCAAACAATTCAAAATATATCAAAAAAATATTTTCATCTTAAGTTAGTTACTGTAGTTATAGTCAGTAGAAGACTTAATCTGCATACTGTCAGCCAATTCTGAATATTTCGGTTTATAAAGATATATTCATAAGATTCCTCCCTCCCCCCAAAAAAATGTCTTAGTGGTCCATAGGTCGATCGCGATCGACTTAATGCCCACCTCTGGTTTAAAAAAGATCAAAGTTCAATAAATAAGACTTCAAAGTTTAAAAAGGACCAATACAAATCATCATTTTTTCTGCGATTTTTTCACTTTTTTTCTACGTATTTTAGCTTCCCGCGTCTCCCCTTTCTTCATCCAAACATTTCATAAAACAAAAATACATTACAACGATTCTGGCGAAAAGAGGGCGAGGAAAAGAAATCCTGAAATTCTCGCAATAAAGTTCAGAAGATTCGTTGTACAATGTGGCCACTCTAATTACTTCCACATTTCGTGATTTTATCTCCAAATTGTTTTAAATTTTGCTATGCGATCTAATTTTTTTTATACACCAGCTTCTTAAAAGTGAATTATACTGTACGAGTGCAAGTTGTTATTAATATCAGACACTGAATTACTGTTTAATTTTACAATGCCATGCGAGTGTAAAAATCATTCTGATAGCTTCCTCTATGTTTCCAGTGAATTGACTTTAAAAATGCAATGAAACCCCTTTCTCCACTTCTTAAAACTGCTTATATAATTTTTACTTTGATTACTTGTATTTGAATAGTTAAAAACTCTCCCAATCTTTATTTATTTATTTTTTTAATATTGAAAATGTAGGAGAATGAGGGGAAGGCACACATATTTCTTCGCCATCTGAGTTTGTAAGTTTTCCTAGAGCCTAAGCAGAGTCAATGACTTTGAAACTAACCACAAATTATCCTTTAATCTCACGAAGTCCGTGACCAGTTTTTAACCACCACCAATAGACATCTATATAAATATGAACCAACTGTTTTTATAAAAGGTCAAAAACTCTCATACGTACAACATCCTAAATAACTAGGTTTTACCTAAAACCAAGAGATTCTTTGCAATCGGCATATAGAGGATTTGATTAATAAAAGTAGAAAACGCCTTAATATATTAAAATACATCTCTAGGCGTGATTGGGGTGCAGATGCCTCTACTCAGAAAATTACTTATACTACCTTAATTAAACCTGTTTTGGAGTTTGGTTCTGCCATTTTATTTAGTGCCTCAGATTCTAACCTTAAAAAATTTGAAAGAATACAGCTGAGTGCTGCTAGAATCATCGCAGGCCTACGTAACAGCTGTCCTAATAACTTAGTTATATATGAATGCAATATTCAACTTCTAGATATGAGAAGAAACCTATTTTTTGACCAAGAACTTCAACAAACTGCTCAGTTATGGTGATCAACATAGAACCTCTTAATACTTAAAACATTGGAAATATAATCAAAGGTTGAAACGAAATAGTCCCTTTTCCCAGGCCCTTGCACAAAACCTGAGTTTTAATGAGGAACACCACTGTATGACTTCATTCATCAACCCTTTCCTTGGATTCCAGGGGTTCTCGTTTCATTATAATTTAATGCACAATGCCAATAAAATGTCTGACCACCCCGAACTTCTTAAGCAATTTGCTCCGGAGGTGATTGATGGAATTCCACTGGATGCAGTCAAGATCTATACTGATGGCAGTAAGGGAGAGACAAATACTATTGGCAGTGGAGTTTTAATTGAACTACCTGGCCGCGTCATCAAATTTCAGAGAAGAAATGCTGACCACGCTTCTGTCTTTAGAACGGAGCTAATAGCTATCATGTGTGGTCTTTCATTAATTAACAACATAAGAGATCAAGATTTTTCTGAAATTTGGATCCTGACAGACATCCGATCATCCATCCAACGTTTTTCGAATTGACCATCTATCGGCGACAGCACCAGCAGGAGTATTCTACATCTTTTTCAACAGATTTCTGATCGGCACCCTATCCATCCACAATGGGTCTCTTCTCATGTTGGCCTGCCCGGAAACGAAGTAGCGGATGACCTTGCGAAGGCGGCTACCAGCAATCCAGTGGATCCGGAAGACCACATGGTCCTTACGTCGACTGAGATATATTCCAGGGCTAAAGAATTAATATGTAGAACCTGGGTATTACCCCAGCAGTACAGAGTGTACAGGTCCCCCTGTACACCCATGGTACTTTCAAAGACATCCTGGATCCACCATATCATTCAAGGGTTCCAGATCATATCGAACGGCATTCTCGCGATTTTCGACTGGTCACCTGATGTGCATGAATTTCGAGGGTGCGAAAAGAAGCTTCCCAATTTGCACCAAATGTAACATCAGTCCTTTTTGTCCTCAGCACATTCCGCAACGTTTGGGGTTTTCCTGTGAGGCGGCTATTGCTTCCCCCCTACTGTTCTTAGACTTTGTACAGATTTATGGTTTAGTTTCACTAGACCAGATGGGGATTAGTCTCACCACCACCACATGTTTTAAATAATTCTCGCAAGCATGAAAAAACACAATTTTTTTTTATCACAGTTAATTACTATAGCTTTTAGTTAAATTTTCGTCACTGAAATATTCTCTTACATTATCAACCCTACCTTCCAAAAGCTATCAGAGATCACGTGACTTCTATTATACATTCTAATATTGCCATTTGCGCTTTTAATTTACAATCCTACATAAATGAGCTATTAAAAAAGGATTTATATATACTCACGAGAATAGAATAAGGTCCTGGTAGCTCTTCATAGTTTGTGTACCTTCTTTTTTCAATGCATGACCCCCAAGGTGGACCTAACCTCTCGATGGTCGAAAGGGTCACTTCCACTGCTGACATGTCCCTGGGTCGAAGGTTAATACCATATTCCGCTACGAATGGGAGATCATGAGGGTCGTGTACCACCACACGGACCCCTATCTCATGATTAAGAAGGTCCACTGCTTGCTCGTGTGTGACATGGAGTATTAGTTGGAGACCTGTTACAATGTTAGGTACTTTTAAAATGGATTTGAGTAAAACGATAAATAAAGGAAAAAATTATTTTTAATTGTTCTGCATTTTTTCGATGTAATTTTCTAATATTAACCACTCTCCTTATAGATTTTTTTTTGCAAAAAATCATCACATTTTTTAAATTTTATTTATTAAATACAATGAAAAGAAACCAAACATACGTAGGTTTTAAGTTGAATTTTTAATTTTTTACAGGTGTAAAAGCATTTAGGTTTAATATTAGTTTATTATCCCTAGTTATCTCAGGCAAATGGAAAAAAGTTAAATATTAGTCTTTTTATGACTGTTTTTGAAGTGATAACCTCTTTAGGTGCATTTTGCTGGACAGTGAACTTGAATGATGCGTATTAAAAAGCCAAGCATTGTTATGCTCGGGTTTGTAACGCTCGTAACTATGGCAACAATACTACTAAATCATTTGGGTTTAATGAGTCATAGAGAAATTTATGCAACGAAATATAGAGCAGAAATGGACAAATAATTCTAATGTGTGGTTACTATTTATATTTTACCAAATCAAAGTGTAGGGAAAATTATCGAATTCATTCACAAAAATTTAGTTGCCTACACTGAAGCCGGATCAACTCTTCTGAACAAATTGCCTATTATTTTTAGTGGGGATTTTAATGTAGGTTTTTCAAAAGACAAATTAAAGCCTTTAGTAGATTTTTTTTTAAAATCAAAATTCAATTTAATTATGTTAAATGATCCAAATGAAAGCACGACAAAGTACTGAACAACGCTTCCCGAAGTTTTTTTTAGATATTTAAATAATTTTGGATCTTAAGTATTTATAACCTATTCCAGCTATCATAAACCTATTGTTACCTTCTTAAAATACAATTAATTTCCAATAAGCAGCTAAATACTCTGGTTGACTTCATCTACACCACCCATTTTATCATCGTAGTCAACTACATATTTAGGCCTAAACTTTGTCTCTTCCCATTTATTTGTCACATCTTGCATTTCAATTGTATGTATTGTGAAAATTAGACCAACATCCTTCTTATCTTACCATTTCATTGCCCACGCAGCTAATTTCCTTCTCTAATACCTAATAATTTCTTTTTTAAAAAAATTTTTTGCCTTTGGAACTCGAGGTATATCTTTTCTATTCGATAGGAATGTTCCATACTCATCAGTCTTCCTTTTGACTAAAGTATCAGCCAAACCTGGCGAGTTATAAAAATTGTCCAAATTACCAATCAAAGCTGAATATTTCCTTTCATTTCGTCCAGGCTGAGTAAAACCGTGATAAAACAAATCGTACTGACAAATTCTGCTTCGCGCGAGTTTTCTCGGGGATAATAATTAACTGCAACATATACGAACCCGAGATAACTCGGGATAATCAGGCAAGCGGTTAAAACTGATGTCGAATACAAATTTGGCTTCGCGTAGAATTTTCCTGCCGGCTGGGTGGCGTAGTTGGTTTTTGGGGCTGGCTATGTATGCCCTAGTTTGCGGGTTCGGCCCCGATCCAAATCAGTGGATTTAAATGAAACAAAAAGTCCATGTCGTATAATTATGCGATATGTTTAAGATCCCTACAGTGTTTGGTTGGGTGCTCTCGGTAAAATTAAATTCCTAGTACAGTTTCGCCTCCTCAAAGCTCAGGTGCTTCCTTCTGGGGAGGAAACTGGGCGTTAAAATTAAATTGTGGCAATTGATATCCACCAAAATGGTGCCGCACTAAAAAGTGATACCAACTTCCGGGTAATGTACTAGGTCTGCAATGGCAGTTGCCAATCCGCAGCCCTACTAGAAAGAAAAAAAAATTTACAAGAAAATTTGTTAAGTTTGATTTACATTCCCAAATGGATTCCACTTGAGATTATTTGCGAACGCTATGAAATTGTTTTAATGGAAAGAATCAAGTAAATGACAAGTATTGTTTTCTTATAAATCGAAAAATGATTTGGACAAATTTGTAAGAATTCATTAGAAATTCATATTGCTTAATTTAATGAATGTTGAAAAATCTACTAATCAAGTTTTAAATTACAATGGTTAATCAATTTAAATCTTTCTGTGTTGTATATAATAAGATGGAAAGAAGATATTAAAAAATAAAAGTTCGATATATTAGAGAGAATAAGAAAGTTTTCTTAGAAATAGTTTTGTAATTTCAAGCGAAAGTCTAGTATACTTTATGCAATCATTCCAAACTAGGAAACTTTAATTCATATTTTCTAAAAGGAATTAGCAATATTAAATTATTCTTTATTAATAATCTGCTCTCTGATAAGGAAGTGTTAAAATTATCAATAACAATTCCTTAGTTTCCCAATTCCTAAGTTTATTATTATATAAACTTAGAGGAAAATGATAATGCAAAGAATCTCTGAAAATTTTCATTGTACATTCGATAAAAAATCAAGCTCTTTTCATTAAATAAAGTAGAATATTCAAATGATTTTTTATTTCTATCTCTATTTAGTATAATTAATCGTTATATGAATTACACAAATAAAAAACGGAATAATTTTAGGTTAATTCTATGAGGAAATGAGTAAAGTGAATATATATATAACGCTTCAATACCCAAACCCCATTTCGATATTGAAGAATTTATTGGCACTGAATATGTAGCTTGACATATTAAAATAAAATAAAAGAATTAAAAACTCAACAAAATATTAATATCTCAAATTTTCTAGATATTTATGAAGTTAGAATATTTATCTTAAGAAAGAATATGCCATTTATATGGAAAAAAAATCAATGATTCACAATAAAAATTTTAAAATGATTTATACAATTTAAATTAAGGAAATTGACGGAAAATAAAGGAATACAAACATTATAAGAACGATAACCTACGTGTGTTGAATTTCTGAATGGAGGTCAGTGATCTTTGTATTGCTTTCTATCGTGTTTTCGATCATTTTTGTCATATTTCAGGAAAAGATCAATTAATAAATCGATTTAAGAATTCTGTCAGAAATTTATGGAAGAGTTATTCTGTATAAAAGAAAACAAAACTGAAAGCTCTTAATTCAATTAGCTTTCAATCAGCGGTATAAATTACGCTGAAAATAATGAAGAGCATCATAGTTCAAGTCAAGATATAAAAATCTATGACTGCTGAATTTATATATAAGTCTAACAGAAGACGGAGAAACATTTTTATTTCGTGTAATGCAATAGAAACGTTGCAAAGTTTTGTTTTAACTTGCGTGACTTCCTAATTATTTTATAACGATCTTTGTTGTTTAATATTCTATTGCAGCGATACTCAACCTGCGGCCCACCGTGCCTTTTTAAGTGGCCCGGTCATGGCCCATTGCTCTGAGAAACTTAATTACTTAAGAACATTGTATTAAAAATTTGGTGGGAAATTCTTTGTCAAGAAATTAAATGTATCAATTTTGCTTTTTGCTGTCTGCATCGTGCGGGTGAAACAGCTGACATATATATGCGGCCCAGCAGAAAGAAAAGGTTGAGTATCCCTGTTCTATTTTCTTCATGGATCTCTGGCTTTAAAAAAATAATAATAAATTTATCTTTGGATATTTAGGAAACAAATGAGGAAAAAGCAATTCTGATAATTTAGAAGAAAAAAATTACAAATAATTTATTAATAAAATTTAAAGACAAGAAACATTTACTTTAAACTGAAACTTTCTTGTAAATTCTTTTACGTAATCTCTTGCCCTTTTTATATCTATTACAAACAAAAGAAACTATATCCTGCGTTGCACCGAAAATAAAATCTAATAAAAAATTAAGCACTAATATGATGTTTTAGGATACCCGCAATATAAGAGTCTATTCTCAAAATAAACTGAGTGGCCTTGGTAGCCTAGTGGTTATGATAACGAACTCGCGACCGGCATGTCATGAGTTCGAGCCTAGTGTTACTGAAGACCCGTCATTAGCCAGAGATGATGATGATGCGCGTTAAAATCTGCTCATGGCTCTCGCGCGCGAAGTCTTCTTGATGTAGTATTTTGGTGAGGTTTGTGCCAACTCAGATATCGTCCTGTTCACTTGTGAAGGGGCTCATCGCACTTTCCATTAATTGTCCTCTTGGGTTCTTTAGGGCCGAAAAAGGCAAATTCTTTCCAACCAAATCCAGAAGCGAAGCGTGATTATGCAAAATTAGAACCTCTTAAATAAGTAGAAGTTTAGCGTAAGCAGTCTTGGCCCCTTTAGAGTGATTATGCTAATAGTCTAGGTTTAAGCACGTAAGCTAAAGTAAGAGAAGTAAGCTATTATTAAAGAGTTCACTTATTCGTGCCACTGCATTCAAGTCAAGGTGGATACCATTCCACACGAGATAAACCATAACACATCATTTAGGATCCAAGAGAGTTGCTGCTACCCAAGATATAGAGGTAGGACCGTTCTATTAACTACTAGGAACTGTGTGTATATACAGAGGTTAAGGGTAAAAGCGGTAAGTGTTAAATATAGTGGCCAGGTTCGCTTATTTGTATACGTATTGTGTGTTTTTCTTCACCTCAGATCCGCTAAGTTAAAATAAATACATTGTACAGTGTTTAAGTTAAGATGTAGCAAAGAGATATTAAGATTTATGGCAGCGCCTGGTTCTTCATTCCTCCCACACCCTAGGTCACGGCGCAGGATGTAACTTATTTAAGGCAGCACCTACGAGCTAATGTCTTACAATGGCGCCCAACATGGGGCCATTCACTATGAGTCCAAAAACTACTACGGAAGTCCGTTGCCGCCAACGCTGCTACTCGGGTTGCTTTGTATGAGACTTCAGCTATTTCGTCCGGAAGAGTTTTTAGCGGATATTGCAAGGTTTATATAGAGTACAGGAAAATAATTAAGACTCCAGGGTAAAAATCTTTCAGCTTTGAAGCTGAATCTTCGAACCGATTGAAAATGGTGATGAGAGTACGATAACCTCAATCAACAGATAGACGTGGTATATACTAAGTGTTTGTTAGATGTTAGCAACCATTATTTCCTGAGAAGGAGGATTTCATCTGAGATGGAACAGCAAAGTGTTCCTGCTACAAAGATGCTTGAATATCAGCTGACAGATGATACTCGAGCATTACTTTGTAATGACATCATAATTAAAGGAATCGCCAGAAGATTCAAAGCATTAGAAGACTGGACGGACGGCTTACGCCATCCTGAAGAAGCATTGCATCACTACTTCTGACAGTGCCAAAATCGTTGGAGAGATGTGTTTAACAATTCAAGAAGAGTATGTTGAAGTAGATAAGATTAAGATTGTTGTATCTGGGCTTCTTCTAAATAAAAGCCGAGTATTTTTCGAACACTCTCTCGTGTATGCACTAACAAATCTTGAATCGAAGCATTTCTATAACTAGGACACATTAACACCGATAATGATTTAACGAATCTTACCACTACTACTTCCATAATTATAAATTTCTAACGGTTCCTCCATTCGTGACGTTGATTCTCCAATGAAATTGAACATGTAACATCTTCCGTATTTGGGATGATACAGCACCGTGAAATTTCTACAAAATACAGAATTAGAATATAAAAAGACAGGTTCATAAGTGAAATGGAAATTTAAATGTGACGAGGAAAAAAACGGAAATAAAAAAAAATTACTCTCTGAAACAGCGAGATCCTTCAAAGCTGCAAGCTATAACCAGGCTGTCGAAGGGGGGCCCTCCGTAGTCCCCCCCCAAGGATTTTCGGTGTTGGTAAAAAATTCCCCTCAATGCCTCCCCGTGGTCGGGGAAGTTTTTTGAAAATTTCCCCACCACCATGAACGTCCGGCCAATTTTAGAAAGTACAAGAGATCTGTAAAAAAAACGAAAGAATTTATTTAATTAAGAAATTAATTAAAGAATTAAAAATTTACATTTTAATCATAGTTTCAGAAGCAACATAACTGTAATGATTTAGGCCAAGATTAAGTCGTTGACAAGAAAGAGTTATTTTGGAATTATGTAAGTATCTTGTATTAATAAACGTAATCCTTGAATGGATTCAAAAATATTTTTTTCTTCGAAAATTTTGTCTGTAATTCCCCCCTTTTTTAAATTTAAAAAATTTCCTTTTATCCCCTTTTTAGGAGTAATTTTTTTTAGTATAATTGCTTAGAATAATTGATAACAATGTGTAGAATAATTTTTTTCGAACCCATTTTTCCCAAATATTTCCAAAAAAATTTTGGGACCGGGTGCCAATAGCCCCCCGCCGTTTCGAAATGCGTTGTTAATAAGTCCATCAATCGAACAATATCAAATGTCCGGGTTTTCAGTTAAAAAGCCCCAAAATGAAAAAGCATGGAATATTTTTGCCCTTACTCATGAGACTAACAAATGAGACATTTTTTTTTTCCCCCTTTGATTTTAAAATCACCTCTGAATTATTTGAGCCACATAGCACAGGCTTTTCGAAAAATTTATGTTGCAACTATATATATATATATATATATATATATAATCAAGTTTCTTTTCCAAGTATATTAGGATAATTTATTTTCTACCAGTCATAAAATGACAAATAGCTTTTTTTTCAATGTATTGTATGTGTGTGTTAACGCGTATTCATTCCAGATCAGCGATACTCAACCTGTGGCCCGCGGGCCGCATGCGGCCCACCAGGCCTTTTTAAGTGGTCCGGTCATGGTCCATTGCTCTGAGAAATTCATTTATTCATGAAAATTTAGTGGAAAATTATTTGTTAAGAAATCAAATATATCAATTTTGCCTTTTGCTGTCGATGGGGTATAAGTGCGAATTGATATATATTTTTTTCTTATTAGTGATAATAGACAACAGGGGAGTAGCGACCATTTTATGAGTGGAACTAATTTTTAACTATCTTTCATATCTTGTAATCGAAAAATATTCGAAAAAATTATGCTGTTTCAAGACGTTTGGGAAGTTGACTATTTTGTTGTGAAAATCAAGCATGGATCAGTAATTGTTTGATTTGTCACAAAAAGTGTTGTACTTAAAAATACAAATAAACAGGAATAATTCAATACTTTTCCTCGAATGTCTCTTTCAAGGGGTGATAAATAGATTTTCTTGATTAATCTTTACAACAGCAAAAGTCTTTTGTCAGTGGCAATGTCACAGCGGTAAGAAAGTCACCCTATGAAATTTGTTACATTATTGGTAATCATATGAAACAGTTTACTGATGCAGAAATTGTGAAGGAGTGTTTCTTAAATGCATCTAATTTAGAAAAATTCAGTGACAAAAATTAAAAACAATAATAGCAAAATAAGAGTTATAATATTTTGATCAATTTTCAATATTTTAAATGTTCTATGTTATCCTTGTATTAAAGCATTTCCTCCCCCCTTCAATAATCCTCATTTTGCGGCCCGCGTGAAATAGCTAATATATGTATGCGGACGGGAGAAAGAAATCTGGAATACCTCTGTTCTAGATCATTCCAAATAAATATTTCTTTCTTCTCGTCACCTGATCATGGTTTGGAATTACAAATTCCATTATCAACACCCCTTATAGTTTTAAAGTGTGACGTTAGTAAGTGGCGGCGGTAGCGGAGTGGTCATAGTCGCGAACTCGTGGCTGGCATATTTGGGGTACGCCTTAGAAGGTTCATATTATACATGTATTTCTAGTTTTTTAAAACATGTCACTACTGCAGGTAAAATGCTGATAATACTACGCAAAATTTCATCAACCGGCAAAGTAATAAAGCTGTAATTAAAGATATAGGTCTTTTTAAAAGTAAAAATATTCATTCAATTCATAATTTTTATTTTGAAGATCTTTTTAATTCCATTGATATCAATGATATTATTAAGGTAATTT
>BMAV01007354.1:0-87911 GCA_019973955.1 Trichonephila inaurata madagascariensis
AAAGTTCCTTTACCCTGATAGTACTTGGAGTGCTACATCTAAAAAATTTATTTTTATGAAGACCGCCCCCGATCAAGAAAAAAACAGCGTTTTTTAAAGCGAAATTTGGGGAATTGACGAAAAAACGAAAATGAAAAGAGATAGAATAAAATTTCTACTTAAAAAGTTTTAGAGCATCAATTAAAATTAGAATGGAACTACAATTGGTTACAAGGACAAGATTAATTGTCCCTTGTATTCTTAAAAATGATTTGATTTTTGTCTAACATTGTTTGGTCGGACGAGGCACAGTTTCAAAGTACTAGATTGCGTTAAGGGCGAATCCCAACGGGTTTGGAAATTCTTTTAACATACACCCAACAACCCTATTCAAAACGGGGGTAATTTATCTAGAAATTTAATTAATTAACTAAATTAAATTAATTAATTTTAAGAAATATATTTCAGTCGAAATTTTACTCTGAATGGCAGCAGCTTTGGATAAAGAAATTTTTGTTTAATTTGTGATGAATATTTAACAACCCCGAATAATCTTCTAATTTGACTCAGTTTCCTTTTTGTTTTTAAAAATAAATTTTACCTTATTAACTTTTTTTTAAAAAAATGTAATTAAAATTTTCTGAGTTAAACTTTTAATTTAATTTAAAAGGGTTTTCCACTTAATATTGGATTCTGACATACGTATATACATTTTACATTAATTGAAAAATTGTTTAATGAACAAAATAAAAATTTTTTTTTGGGTGATTGATTTAAATTTTTTTTATTACCAATATAATTTAAACTTCTAGAGAAAATTCTGAGGCGCAATCACTCATTTATCTAAATTTATTAAAGGTCATAGTAAAATGGCAATTAAGTATATTTTTACTACTTTTGTTACTTATCCTTTCCATTAATCTTAAGTTTGTGAAGTGGAGATCTGTAGTATTAATTAATTTGCTAAAAATGCATTGTTTCACACACCCATACACCCACACAAACGCTAGCATACCCCTCCCCAAATATACATTATGTGCATAAAAATCAATTAATAATACATAACAAATCTTATATACCATGTATATACCATGTATTTTAGTTATATTTCTTAGTTATAAATTAAAAGTATGCTATAATTTTAAGTAAACTGTTACGATGAGTAGCAGCGGTGTTTGCACAAGGTTAGAAGCAATTCCAAAATAAAATAAAATATCTTGGTAAATTTTCATAACTATTCACACACTTATTTTCTAAAAGAATAGTTAAATATTTACACATTAAGGGAATTTTTAAGCAAATTTCATGAAATGCTTAAGAAATTACGTGGTAGAAGGCTTTTAATAAATTTTGATTAAATTCTACTTTAATTACTTTCATTATGGTTCGGAGAGTGGAGTTCCAGCTTAGAGGCGTATTCCACTTCACTTAACGGAGGTTCAAAATTACGAAGTCGTTAGCTAATAGCTCTCATGTAGCTTTAAAGAGAGACTTTAATGAAAAATCTAAATCTTGATTATATCATGGCTAAGCATAAAAAAAATATTCCTATAAATAAGTTTTTATGTAAGAGTTTTGTGAAACTGTATTGAAGTAAAAGAATGATATATACAGAAGGAATAATAAGTACACACTATGTATAAAATATATAAATGATTAATTTAATTTAGTACATTTCATCAATTACTTTGTTGTATTTAAAGTTAAAGCTAAATATATAAAGATTGGCTTCCAGAATTACCAATTATTTACACGAAATGAAACACCATTCATAAATAAAATAGATCATATTATAAAAAAGACATTTCCGTAAATTATTCAATAAAGTTAAATCATTTTAGAATTACGACAATAGTTTTCTTATATGTTGTAAAATATACAGCTGTACATTCTTAAAATGTGTTTAACTATTACTTTAAATTAATTTTACTCTATTTAAACATTAAAATTTCATTTGGACTTTCCTATAAAATTAGTATTTTTTAAATTAAGAATTCCTTTTAAGAAGTTTTTAGTTTCTCTTCTTTTTGAATGCCCTTTTAATGTACTTAAAGATTTCACTTATGATGTCCTTTTAATATTACAAAGGAACTTTTACGTGTTTTTGTTCCTTTCTACATTCGATTTCTCCAAAAAAGGGCAAGGAATTTGGCAGGCTTAAAAAAATTTTGGTATTCCACAGTTTTAAGCAATTTCTTTTTAATTCGAGTGTTTGAATTTAATAATCTTATTGGATGCTAATAAGTAGATTTAATCTCTTGTATACAATTTTTAGATAGTGACCAAATACCTTTTTAACGCTGAAATCCGAGGTACATTTAGAAATGTTCTTTCATGCTTTAACTCAATTTTTTCTGCTTTTACTTAGGGGATAAGTTTGAAACAAAGAATGTAAGAGATAATCTTTTTTTTAAATGAAAGTAGAGAGATTTTCTTTGTAAATAACCCCAGATGTGAAAAATATGGTGACATTTACATTTTTTGTATGAATGCATTAAAATATAAAATAAAACAGCTTGAAGAATTTTTTTCTAAGGAATTTTATTCAAAAATTGGTGCTTATAAAATAGGATTTCAAAGGTTAGATATTTTAAAATGATCAGAGAGACTAAATGTGTGTGAAACAATAGTTTACTTAATAAAGAAATGTCCCCCCTTGTCCATTTAAGAAATTAAGTTTTTCTTTAGTTATTCGTTCTAACAGTCAAACTGGATTTGAATGACAGACACGGGCAAGCTAGTCCATGCTGCTTCAAGTTAATGCAATTATAGCCTCTAGAAAGCGGTAAAGGATTACCCTCAAAATCCCATAGCTCGAATTTTGAACGAGTAAATAGATCTGGTCAGGGGAATAACCGAACACTTTCTGTGTTGAGGTAGGACAGGATACAATGAGCAATATGTAGTCTTGTGCTACCTTGTTAAGAGATGACGTTTCTGAGGCCTTAACCAGCAACGTGTCTTAAGATTTCAGAAATGTAACTTAGTGTTTAGGTTACAAACGACTGGACAAGAGTAGTTTGTATAGTGTACTCAAAGGCTGTCCCAAACCATTAAACCACTTGCAGGACCCATGTGAGAATACTGAATACAAGTAGTCCACGTACATTCTTCCTCAATGCCTCCAGACAGGAACTGAGGAGTCGATTTGGTGCTACTTTGTTCGTTGAGAGCACCATTGTCGTCTCACGTCTTTCTGTTGCAATGTCAAGAAAAGCTGCAATAATGCAGGTTGTCTGTAATGTCATCAAACTATCCATGAAGATATTTTTCGGGTTATTGCTGTACCTCTTACAAGACTTACCTCACAAAATGTCTACCTTGCCTACCTTGAATGTTAGGAGAAGAAAACCATTGAGATCCAGTATGGTGTTGAATATAATTCTCCTGAACCAAATTTCCCATTCACATGACAGTCGTTGGATTATGACTAACACGGGTCGTAATGTCGTGGAACAATAAATTTCCTCACGACAGGCCACGATCCCACCACTATCAAATTGCGACGTATGTTGGTAGTCGTTTTCGTCATACGATGCACAATATGAATTTTCAGAGACAACGAAAATTCAAATGCCATTTCAGGATGAAAAAACTCGCCGTACTATTTTTCTTTTATTTAGAAGTTGAGATACCCTTTCTTCATCTTGTGCCATTCCATTGCATTTAAATCCCTTCATTATGGTGTTGCAATTAAAGTGGCCAACAGTGTATTTTATAGTATGTTTAATTTAGGGTATTTTGCAAATAATTTCGAACTCAATGAAAAATATACAAAACATTAAAATAAAATTATATGCAAAGTGATATATTGGATTATGTGCTCATTTTTAAATTTTATCGCTGTGTTTCCATGGTAATTGGGAATAAATAACTATAATGATGGAATATGTCATTATTTAGTGTTAGTTAAATTAAATTTTTATTTTTTATGATAAGACATCATTTTGAATCACACACATTGTCATAGGGTTCTTAATAAACCAGACCCAAACAAGACAAATTTAGAGCTAAAACGGTTATATTTATTAACTAAACTACCGTAAAATCCGGCATATAACGCGCACCCATACTTTCAAGCTGAATTTTTTTAAAATTTTAGGTATATTCGCCGTAAAAGCGCCCCCTTTTACAAAGGGAAATTTCGAAAATTAGTATACATTGTTTATTTTTTTGGAAATCCTTTTATTCAGGTATTTTCCAAATTTTTGAAAAATAGTATATTTTTAGAACTACTTTCTCTTTTTGGGTTATAAAACAAGTCATTTTTTTTTAAATAAAACGGTTTTTTCCGAAACAAATAGAAGAAAAAATTTTATGTTCATCTCTTTTTTTATTTTCAAAGTTGGGGTTTATCCCCGGCGTATAACGCGCCCCCCAAATTTCCATCTTATTTTTGTGTTGGGGCGTTATCCCGCCGGTTTTGATATATAATAGATATTCTCAGTTTTAGATGCAAAACATGAACTAAAAACTAAATAATTTAGTAAATTTTGAGAAAATAATTACAAAATACAACTGCGCAATCCTTGAAACTGAAATTTATCTGAAGTTAACGTACTCCAAATGATATGTACTCCAATAATAAGGATATTTCTTTTTAGTAAAAAGTGGAATTAAAAAAATTGATCCTTTTTCATTTGGGCGAAAGAATAATGCCATATAATAAACTGAAAATCTTAATTCACTTTTCTTTCTATATTTTCATAAAGAATTTTCCAGAAGTGAGCTTGAGGTCACTAAAAATAGAACAAGGAATCAGGAAAAAGTCGAGTTTATGAAGTGAAACTAAAAACAAATAATATATGAAAAAAAATTAAGCCAATTCCTACTTACAAGGAGAGGGCACGACTAAGGAAATGCATTTGGGGTTGAGACTTGGGGAAAAAAGTAGAAAATTTTTGGGTGTTCACCCCAAGAAAAATTCCGGAATACCTAGTCAATTCGGAGAAAATAACCTTCGAAATTCATGTTTAGCTTTTTTATAATTAAGTTTTAATTATCCACAGTTACTCATTGGCATGGTTGGTAGAACGTCTGCTTTCTTTAAAGGCGGATAGGGTTCGAATCACACGATGAACTTTTTTTTAATTCACATAATTTTTTTTTAAAATTAAATAAATTTATTTAAAAAAGGACTTATTAAAGATTTATATAATTATAAAATAATTCGATTAATAATATATAAAAAAGATATACTATTTTTATTTTATTAATTATCAAATAATTAAGTTAGTATTAATAATAATAATATAATTTATAAATTTTATATTATATGTGATACTTCATTTATAGTATATTGTATTTCTCAGTATAAAGCTATTTGTAACTAATTTTTATATAAAATATCATTGATTATAAATGCTATTTATTAGTATAAAATATATTTAAATAAAATACAATATAAATATTTATATAATTACAGTAATTTTTACTTTATAAAATACAAAATAATTGCGTAAAATATCATTTAATATTTAATGAACCTTTTATAAATAAGCTTATTTAATTTTAAAAAATAATTAAATGAATTAAAAAAGTCAACTTTTTATTCAATTCATTTAATTATGTAATAAAAATAATAAAATAACATAGGTTTTACTAATATTATAAGAATAACAAATGCCTTTTTTATATCTTATTACTATAATTATTTTATAATTATATAAAATATTTAACACTCCTTTTTAAATAAATTTACTTAAATTTAAAAAAAAAAAAATTAATGAATTGAAAAAAAAAGTTGATAGCGTAATTCGAACGCTATCTGCCGGCGTAGAAAGCAGGCGTACTACCAACAATGCGAATGAGTCACTGTAGAGAATTAAAATTTAATTGCATAAAAGCTAAGCAGGAATTTCGAAGGCTATTTTATCCGAATTGACCAGGCATTCGGCGGAATTGCATTGATGGTTGAACACCTTACAGGAGTACTACTATTACACCAAGTCTCGTCCCCAAATGAATTTCCAATGTCAAGCCATCCCTTTGTTAGGTCAAAAAAGAAAAATTTTATTTTAGTTAAATTTTTTTAAATAGTTATAATTAATATAAATATGTATATACATATGACAGAGTCACAATATTAATTGACAAAATAGAAAGCGGTTTTCCTTGCAATTTTCCATTTTCTTTTCTATATAGGGTGGTGGACTATTTTTGTTTGTTTGTGTGTGTTGCTATTTAAACATTAATTAATTTCAATTGTTCTAATAAAATAGTACAATAAAAAGAAGTCCCATTCTAAGAAACTAGGACATCCCAAGGGGGGATTCGAACCCACGACCTTGCATTAGAAGTCCAACGCGCTATCCATTGCGCTACAAGGACACAGCAAACAATTTTCCTTTTTAAATTTCATTAATGAATTAATATTTGAAAAAACTGTATTAAGATCAAGTGTCATCCACTACAAGTTTAAAAAAATGTATTTGAACGTGAATGGATGAATAGAAAGTATTTAATTAGAGATTGAAAATTTGAAAAAGATATATATATATATATATATCTTGTTCAAATATATATATAGGGAAATAATGATTTAATAGTAGGAATTGAAATAAGAATGAAGCTCACTCTCTCTTAAAACCTTATTAGTCATAGAACTTCTTTCTGTTGTTTTATAGAACGTTTTACAGAAAGTATTTTCTATGTCTTCTATGACATACAAATAAAAATTTCTGTATTTCAACGAGAGTTTGACCAGATTAATGTTAAAAAGTGATTATTTAATAAATCATTGGTAATTGTGTGGAAAATTGATGTTTAATTTATAATAAATCTTTTCATGCATCAGGATTATTTTTGAAATGAATTAGGTTTTTTCTTTTAGTACACAAGAATTTTCAAGATATTTTTACTTAGCTGTCAGAAGTACAAAGTTTTATATAAGCATTTTTTAAAGAAACTAAGACTAATATAAGTAATATCTTATAATGTTACATGTCATGCAAGAAAATTATCACAGTTAGTTTACTATTATACTTTTTTTTATGATTTTCTTATCTTTTAAAAGGATGAACAAGTACTGGTTAAATTTGTTATTTTCGTTAATTTAAATTTAAAGCAAAATCTCGAAAATACTTTTAAATTTTTGTTTTTATATGTATTCTCAAAAATGGATTTCTTGATATGATTTAAACGTTGTTTTAAATATGTACATTTTTCTTTAAGAATAATGTATAAAAAATGTTTAGAAATGCTTTTATGGCAAGGGAATCATATTGATTACAATTTTATACGAAAAAATACTAAATTAAAATCGAAAAAAAGAGTGTAATGCATGTAATTTATAATATATTCTTTTAAAGATTGCACAACCTACGGATAAAAAAAGGGCTTCTGAAAAAGATCATTGTAAAAATATAGACACTTAACATAGCTTTATTATATGGTCCTCATAAAGTCACCTATCTCTGGCTATAAACATTTTACAGCCAAAATAAAATTCTAAAATCTAGAAAAGTATAAAATTTATGTGCTGTACGATTTCTTTAATGCTTTCGTTGCTACTCAGTGATATTATATTTAAAAAATTTAGCTCATTCTTCTAATTTTATTAAATGAATTTGAATTCATCATTTCTTTTCAAACAAGAGTGTTCTGTAAGAAAAAAAATTCTAAAATCTTGCAAAAACTTGATTCCAAAGTATGAAAAATTGAATTTTGTACAAGGTAAGAACTTATTGCTTAGTTTTATAATTTACACATGAAATATCCCACAATGAAATGCATTTATTCTCTCTTATTTTATAAAGTTAATATTTATGTTTATGATTTCAACGAGATAATCTTTCAGTAATCAAAAGTTTTTTTAAGTCATTGATTCTCATATTCAGTTAATTTAGATGCAAAGTAAACAATCAAAAGGGACTCTGAACATGGAATAGCAAAGTAGTAGCTACAAGTTCTGTCAAAAGAAAAAGGTTGTTATTTATTTTAGAATTTACAATGTTACAATAATATACGAAGTAATCAAATATTTGTTGTATATACACTGCTGGCCACCGTAAATACAACAACAAGAAAGACGAGATAGTACAACAAAATTTATTTTGTAGATAACATGTTGACCAAGTATCAAATGATTAAATTTATAGACTTCTGTGAAGTGTGGTTCCTGCCAGAATCAGTAACCAGAGTAGCCACCATTGTTGGAGATCACCGCTGCCACACGCCTCGGCATTGATGCAAAGAGACTTTGGATGTGTTCTTGGGGTACAGCAGACCAAGCAGCTTCCACACGTTGCCAAATTGATCTGGTGGGGCAGCTGGGGGTGTAATCTGGGTCAATCGTTGAGCAACCATGGACCACATGTTTTTTATTGCTGAAAGATCCGGAGAGCGAGCTGGCCAGGGAAGCAATTCAATCTGGTGATTGACGAAGAACTTTTGGACAATGCGTTCCACGTGGAGTCGCGCATTATCCTGTTGAAATATGGCTGTGGCCAAGCCCTGAAGGCAAGGAAGGACAACTGGCTCCAACACCTCGGAGATGTAGCGCTGACTATTTAAAGTACAGACAATACGTACTAGAGGAGTGCGAGAGTAACATCCAATACCACCCCATACCATAATACCCGGTGCAGGACCAGTGTGGAGGTGCATAACGCAGCTGTTCATCATCCTCTCTCATGGTGTCTCCAGACTCGAATCCGACCATCGTGGTGTTGCAGACAGATGCGTGACTCATCAGTAAAGACAACTTCATTCCATCCTGACACCCACACCCTTCTTTCATCGCACCATTGGCGGCGGAGACGTCTGTGGTTCTGCGTCAAGGGTAGACCAAGCAATGGACGTCTTGCGGACAGACCACTCTGCTGTAAACGGCGTCGAATGGTACGCGCAGACACTGAATGATGCGTTACAGACTCAATGTGCTAGGCTATGGTTCGTGATGTGACTGAGCGATTCGTCACTGCAGTGCGCACAATTTGCCTGTCCTCACGTGAAGTGGTGCACTGAGGTGGATGCAATCTACCACGTCGGTCCGTCGTACCCTCCTGCATCCAACGGTCACATATCCGCATTACAGTTGTTTGGTTTCGTCCAACACGACTACCGATTTCCCTGAAAAATAATCCACAATCTCGGTAGGCTACTATCCTTCCTCTATCGAACTCGGATACTTGATCAAAAGCTGATTGCTGTTTTCTACGAGACATAAATGATCGTTTTTTGAAAAAAACCACAAGAAAAACACAATTGCCGAACTTGAAATCGTCGAAATCTTCAAGCCTAAATAGCGCTTTGAGTTGGCGCCACAGGCGCGCGTGATGTGTGTCTGCGATGAAATTCTAATTATTTGCATATCTCACCTCCGCTAATGCATGTTGTAAATTTCATGTTAATTGCATGCTTCCTTTAGGGTGTTGCATTTACGGTGGCCAGCAGTGTATATAGTCATTATATTAATTTTTATTATGCTATTAATTTGTATTTATTTATGTTATTAATTTGTAACACTTTTAATATATGCATTCATTTAAAAATTCATTTAATTTCCATTACATTAACTACAGTTTTATATGCATTCTTTTTTGTCATATTTTGGATCGAACTTTATATCATTTGTTAATTTTGAGTAGAAATGTTTAATTATTTGTATAAAAACGCACACTTTAGAGTAGTGATAATTTCAAACTAGTTATTTTCTTAGGGTTATGGTTAGTCTGATTTAAAAATTGATAATTACTACTTTTATAATTAAATAAATATGATTCATCTGAAAGATTATAGTGATAATTTAAGCCATTAAAGAAAAAGAAGTAACAATAGGTTCGCTTTTTTTCTTCTTGTATCAAAAAAAGAAATGTAATATTTGAAAATCCTACTTATACTCGAGGTATATTTTTTCTCAGATAAATGGTAGGCAAAACTACAAATTGATATTAATAGAAGAGATGGTTTTTATACAAGATTTTGCATTGAATTAATTTTAATCATAATTTCCGTATAAAATGAATATTTGACATTTAGAATAACAACTATTTTTCTGTACAGTTCTACTTTATGTAGGAATTCTAGAGAGCAGCTATTTGTTTCCATTTCATTTAAAATTACAGAAGCTAACTCATTTCTATATGAAGTCCTTATTTTTTTAAAAAAGATAAAAAAAAAGTAATACAAAATTTTAAGTCAATTCCTGCTTAGATCAACAAAGAAAATTTTTATTTCAGCTACTTTTTATTAAATAGTTACAATTAATATAAATATGTATATACATATGACAGTATCACAACATTAAGGGGTATTTAATTTTTATTAGTTATCATTAAAGTATCGTATTTTCATCCAAAACAACCGTGTGTATAAGATTTCAGTTCAACTGAATGCTTTAAAACGTGAGAAAAAACCTTTTCTAGTTTTGACACACACACACAAGTCGTCAAAAGGGTCGCCAAGTCGCCAAAAATGATGCCAACGTGGCTGTATTTGTAATTATTTGAATAATTAATTTTAATCAATTAATTTTTTATTAATTATTATTAAATTACTATATTGTCATCCAAAATAATCATGTATATAAAATTTCAACTCAATTGAGCGCTTTAAAAAGTATTTTATTTGCGATTGAAAATTCCACCAAGATCAGCAAATAAATAAATATATAGAGAGTGTGATGTAATAGTGTGTAGGAATTGAAAAAATACCAGGCGAATAATCAAAATAAAACTATGCACATTTGAAATAGCTATATCTGGTAACGTTAAAAGTAATAAAAGATGTGAACTTATGGTTGCTTTCTTCCAAAGTTGTTCAATGGAACATCGGTTACAAATGCTTACTGCACAGAGCCGCAAGCCATGATGGATCAGCTTTCAATTAAACGCTCGCTATTGGTCAATCGCTCTTCTCCTATCTTATTGCGAAACAATGTGTCAGAAAGTGCAGTGAAACTGACCGTTACCTCTACGTGAGAGATGAAAATAGAAATTTAGTCAAACACATCCATCTTAATTTCACAGATCAATTAATTAGATCTCTTTACGTGGGTAGAAGTATGTTACTTTTATCAGACTTTTCGTAATATACTCATTATTTAACTTCTGTAAATGAACATTTGTAATATTTTTTTTATTCTAAGGTTATATTTTAAAGGATTCTTTTGCCTCAAATTTACATTTGGACATATTTTTCTTGTTAACGCGTAATTTGTGCATAATCATTTTCTGTAAAAATATATCTGAAATATGTATATCCATGTATTTCTAACTACATATTTACTCTAACTTGAGTTATGTGTTGTAAATATTTAATTGATATTTTGTTCAAAAGAGTTTTTCTACACTTTTATTTTTTTTTAATATGAGCATTAATTTTTTTACGCATTCATTAATACAGGGTAGAGCGGAAACTTCCTTTTTTGAACATGTTGCAATGATGTTTGTAGGGAGAGGAGAGACATGGCGTAAATTTCGGTGGAAGGGGTGGAGTAGGGTATTTGTGTTTCTGCCCGTCTCAGTCTCAAACATGTTGTGATCGAGGCAGCAGCACGCTTTTGCCATGGAGGTGCATTTTTCTAACAGTCGGAAGGTGATTGTGGTGCAACGTGCCTTTCGTCGTCACTTTGATATTCCTCCACGAGGTCCTGCTCCTGATCGGAAATGTGTTTTAATCTGGATGGATGCTTTTCGAGCAACAGGGAATGTCTCCAAAGTAAAAAAAGGACCTCCGAAGACCATTAGAACACCTGAAAATGTGAAACGAGTTCGTGTGTCAATTCAGGCAATGTGACAATGATCCAAACAACTCTTCTTACCGCTCTCCAAGAAAGGAAACTTCATAACATGATGGGGTTACAGCCCACACCTCCAGGGTTTCTATGGGTGTTTTAAGAACAGCCTTTCCTCAATGACTGATCTCCTTGTGAGGGGACGTAAATTGGCCTGCGTGCTCACCTGATTTATCCCTTCCCAATTACTTCCTGTGGGCTTATTTGAAGTCCTTGGTTTACAAAGATCTCCAGGACCCTAGAAGACTTACGGAACAACATTCGAGATGAAATTGACAATATCCCAGTCAATATGCTTGATAAGGTGACTCAAAATTTTCAAAATCGACTGCATCAATGCATTGCTAACAGAGAGCGACCTTTAACCACACATTGTGGTTAAAACTGTGCAAATCCAAAAATCCAATGTAGAGTTGTAGGCGGAAAATAACAATAAAGCCGAATAAAACGTGTACTGTGTTTTATTGCATTTTCAAAAAAGGAAGTCCCCCCGTATATATAATAAAATTATTACCACACAGAAACATACGTTTTAAAATGCGCAGTTAAATTTTTCACACATTTGTTTTATTTGTTAAATATTTAATTGCGACTTTTTATTTCTTTTGAAAACATGAATAAGATCAATCAGAAATGCTGGTACAGTTTATTTGCAATTGATACAGCTATGTTTAAGCAGTCAAATCAAAATTTCCTTTATAGCTTTCTATAAATGCATTTAAAAGACAAACAATTATTTTCATAAGTGATTAAAATATCATTTAATAATTAATGAAAGAATATTTAATATAATTATCGGTAACAGCTGCAAAATATTTATTTAAGTGTACTTCTCTTACTTTGAGTTTTGGGTGGGATGTGGACAGTTAGAGAGTGAAGGATAGCTTAGAAATCCTCCTCATTATTTCACCATGGCTCAGAATTACAAGATTCATCAAAATTAGTCCCCATATTGTTTCAAAATGTAATGGCAATATAGAATCAATCTCCCTTTGGATATAATTCGACCCTTTTTATCATTTACTTTTGGCAACAGCTAACTCCATAATTTCTCTGATCAATGACAATAATTGATGTAAAACATAAAAAATATATAAACTAGAATACAGTCAAACCTTCATATTACAAACCTCTATTTTGCAAACTTTTTCCTGAAACCAAGAACACTTTACTATTTTCTTCGTAAAATAACCTCCAAATAGCGACGTGCATTTTCTATTTATCCAACTTTTTCTCTTGTGATTCAATTTTTTCTCTTTTTTTAAAATATTTCAGAACATTTTCAAATTTTTCTCTCTTTTAGCACATTTTAGGGTGATCAATGGTCTTGAACTGGTTTTACCAGGTCCTAACTCACCAAGAGTAGAGAAAATGCCGTAATTTTTCAAACAAGAAAATCAAGCAAAATTAACAGATTAAATCGGTAATTAAATTGAAGGACGTATGTGGTAGTATATGTTTAAAATTACTGGTTATAAAATCTTCACATTTAAAGCTACTGGTAAGATTAAAATCAGAAGTGTGTCTTGAAAAAATTAATTAATTTTAATAAAAAATAATTTTACATGTTTGAAAATACAATGTATTCTCGAACACACATGTGTTTTTTTTTCTTGTTCTTCCTACAAATATCTTTTTGATGGGTAAGATACATAAAATGAGTAGATGTTATTTTTATTGCAAAAACAGTGAGAATAATTATTTTAAAACTTTTTATATAGTGCTTATGAATTTAAAATTTGTTTTAAGTGGTCTCTAAAGTATATTAAAAGATTAATCCCTATTTAACGAATTTTCTATATATCGAACTTTTTTTGGTAATTAGCAACTTCGTTAAATACAGGCCAGTTGCATTTTTGAAAATCAGTATCATGGTTTTTGAGATGAGTCTAAAGAGTTTTAATTTCCTTGTTGAATGAGTCAATCTGAATCTCTTAAATATGTGTATTCGATTTGAAAAATCTCTACAAAAACAAAGTTAGAAACTGAAGTAAATCAATTTATCAATATAACTTATTTATTTTATAGATGAAATGCCATGTTTTCAAAGTACTTTGGGAATTAAATCTAAAATATTATCTGTGTAGCATATTTGTTTTTAATTTTAGCATTTTTGTTTTGAAATTCCATTTCCGTTTATTTTCAAACTTCATAATACATTTAAGGAAATTTGGTTATATAGTTAACTTAAGGACCAATTACTTTCTATCTTTAAAAGCAAACGAGGATAAAGATCGGAACAATATTTGTGGTAAATGTCGAAATAAGTTTTAAGTTTTTAAAACATTTTTTGGGAAAGCCTTTAAAAACAAGTTATCTAAAGTTGCTCAAACACTGGAATGATAAAATAAGGAAATACGCGAGCAATGCTATTTTCAGCTATAAATCACCGTATAATGTCAATTAAAATAGAAGATAAAGTTTTTATCTCTTTAATAAATAATTTGATGGCTCGTTTATTAAATGACTTCAGATTCCATACCTAAATTTAACATTCATCCATATCTTTAGGTTGAATTTGAGAAAACATTTTAGGGGTTTTTCAGAATTTATCGTTATTACAAACCTAAAAGTTTCATTTGTGTTTTATTTATTATATTTTATAATTATATTTTATGAAATGGGCCATAAATTTCCCTTTATTGCTTGAGCTAAGTATTAAATGGCAAATATTTCACTATAGTATGAAATTTTAAAAAAAAGGGAAAGTTTCTTGTGTTATATCTTGTATATATCTTTCCATTCTTTCTCAAACGCGTTTTAAACGTAAGTATTATTTTGATTTTTGGGAAAAAATATAAAATAATTTTTACTGTATGTATAAATAACAGTTTACAGTCACATACGAAATTAATAGAAATTTGGAATTTAATCAAGTTAAGGTTTGCATTTATTCCTAAATTTAATTGCAGACAATAAAAGACATATAAAGTTTGAATACTGGAATAATTGGTACGTAATATAATAAAATGTTGGATTCTTGCCGATGTAAATTTCAGTTAGTAACGGAATTTAACTCTGAATTGCTATTTGGTAACTCTTTTTTGGAATAAAATTTGCTTTCCAGAAATATAATTTAAAGTAACAAAAAAAAATCAGTATCTACTGCATTTATATATCCTATTACAGTATTAAAACTTCATCGAAACTGAGAGTAAAAACTTTAATTTTTGTCCATCTAAATTTTTCTTATGCATATTTGTGCTCAACTTTCTTTTCGTTGACTAATATTACCAAATCCCTTTAAGACCCAACCCGCATGATCACCCGGGTTAGACATTCTTCTACATTTTTGCTTCTAGAATAATGGTATGTGAACAAATCCCGAAACCAACGATTCAGCGTGTTTTCAGAAAGTGTAAGGTATGATTTTTTATCAACAGACGGTGTTGTAGTCCATGTTTTACTTTCAACTGGCAAATCTAACTTGGTTTTCAAATACAGCGAAAACACGTTTTCTTTTTATTTGTCGTGAAAAGGTAATCAATATATTTCTAATTGCTTAAATACAAATTTTTGTATTAATATTTAAATAATTGTAAAATTGAAAAAAATATTAACTATGCTCTATTAATGTGGCTTTTAGGGCTCGGGATTTCGTTACCCGCACAATCGTGAGGGTCGAGCGTAACTAGTCACTGCAGCTGTAAAGGTAAGTACTTACCATGCGAATTTTCTTTTCTGTTTCAATAATTTTGATGAAAGCCTACATAAAAATCAAATATATTGTTTTTTAATTTATACCAAATTTTCTTGGGGGTCTCCATGACTGAGTTCCTTTTTTTCTTTCTCTCTCTCTCTCTCTTGCTCTTAATTTACTTTTTCACACATTTGTTGAGGAGTATGGCATTTTTATATTATCTCCACAGATATCTGCATTCATATCTCTTCCCACCTCCAGAAAAAAATCTGGGTTTTTTGGTGGGAGTTAGTATGGTGTGGTTTAGATATATTTTATTTTTTTAAATAATAAAATTTTCTGATGCATTTTCCAATTTTTTTTGGAATACTGTTGTAACGTTTAACCAAAAACTTTCTCAGGTGTCTAAAAGGAGAAGAATTCTCACTGAAGAAATTTTTTAATTGATGAATAAATCAAATAGAACTTAGATCAAAACTTAGTGATCTCTCGGATGATGACAATGCTGCGAACAAAACATATGAATCGTGTATACTGGAAGGAGAATCAAGTTCAGATGAGAGCGATGAAGAAACACATGGGAATATTTGAAATGAAAAACAATTTTGGATCATTCTTTACCGTCTCTTGAACACATTCGTTACATTTGATTTAGCAGTTGCAAATTCTTGGTTTCTGTGCAAACAAGATGCAAGATCAAATAAAATTCCTCTAAAAATCAAAATAGATCGCTTAAAGTATAAGTTAGAGATAGGTGAAGCGTTATCAGCCTCTCCATCTACTAACAAAAGTTTTTTAACTGATGATGAAGATAACAGTGTTGTGTAATTCCACTCGCAAAACGATCGAAGCATTATAATCCACTTGCTATACATGACATGGCTTTTATCCTGGCCATTCCATGATAAAAGACTTGACATGTAGAGTCGTTTTGATGTGTTGATGACATTTTCAAGGCCTCGTAAGTGCAGATTGGAAAGCTACGAAAGCAGCTCGAAAACATGCTGTGAAAAATGCAATGGTTATTTATACTTGTCAAAAACAAAAAAGAATTTTGCAGTAAACAAATAATGAATGAATAAAAGAGTTCATTTTCATCAATAACTTCCTTATTTGTAACAATTTTAATAGAATTAAGATTGCTTCTTCTATCAACTTGGAGCTAATAATGTATAACTCGTAAAATTTCGTAGGTGACCTGTTTCACAGATAAAAAAATAAAATCCACCCCGCACGATTGTGAGGTTACTGTCTACATTCCCGGAAGTTGCGGAATTTTTATTATTTTTCCCAATGTCATTGAGGTCCATATAGTATTAATAACCAAAAAATTAATATTTGAAGATAAAAATAATTTGGGTCTTAAAGGGATATGAAAGGGTTATAACGCTTCAGAAAAATAATTTTAGTTTCTTTGATAATCAAAAGTACAGAACATAGATTATATTTAATTGATTTAATTTATACCATGAAAATATTTGATAATTGCAGTCTGTTTAAAAAAATAAGCAACAAAGATTAAAATTAGCCCAACTGGAGAAAAAGAAAGATTATTGCCTCACAAATTGCCTATGCAATGAATAGCGAAAACAGTTCCACAGTATATTTACATAACCCCCACATAAAGCTGTGTAATGCAATAGATACAAAAACAAGCTCATTTCAGCAGTTACTATTTCATTCGTTGAGTTGGGAGTTAAGTTTTTTGGCGATCATTTCTTGATTACTTCGTTCCAAATTTCTGAAAAGGCGCCGTTTACGGCATTTGAGGGCAAACATAGCGGATATGCAATCGGATGGATCCTTTCTGGAGATTAACCATGGGAGATTGTCCAAGCCTTAACCCCCTTCCACGGCTTTTCACGAACTGAGCTCGGGCAGGCGAAATGCACCTTTCTGGATCTTCCCGAGTGTAGCTCGGGCACTGTGAAAATTTACACTGTAAAATCGGTTTTCCTGAATCCTTTCACTTGCTTTTATGGTTTCGAATAATTGAAAAGTACAATTCGGAGAAATTGTCTGCAAAAAGTGGACGTCTTTCTGCTGAGCAGCCCCCTTCACGTTTGTCTGAAAGACGCTTTGTCGATTACATCCCCCTAACAGAGAAGAAAAGAAATCCAACAGGAACGTGCATTATTTACTGGTCAAAGAGCGATAATAAAGGTAGGAAGAGAAACAAGATTCTACTGTCCGAATTGCGATGCTGGGTTACGTTCGAATTTATCAAACAGAATAAAATTCTGAATAACAGTTTCATAATTATTTATATAAATGCAAAAGATGAAAGTAAAATTTGTAATTCTATAGATAAAAGCTTCGTATTTTAATTTTTAATTTTTAAGTTAAATTAAAAATTTTCCCGGAAAAATTTCAGGAAAATTACCCTTTACCAATAAAACATTAAAGAAATTTTTGTATGGGGGTTTGATGCTTTTATGTTCAAAAGGTATGGGAAAATAAGCATAAAAAGTGATATTTTTACCCGACCGAAATAATAGATCCTTCGGGGTTTGTTCACCCTTTAATCATCGGCCGTTTTTTGAATCGTATAAAAAGAACTTTCCCTTTCCAACCCAGCTATTCAGTTCAACGAAGACATAGAAGATGACCGGCTAGGTTACTATCACCAGTGAGGCCCAAATTTATTTGGTTGCTTTTCGGGATAATGAGCACGCCTTTTTAAACGGGATGAAATTCCCAGAAAGTAAATTCCCCCACCTGGCAGACTGCTTACGTCATTTGCATGCGAGCGATTTCTAGTCATTTACAACGTTTCACAGAAGAGCTCAGTCACTTTAGGTTCTGGATCACATACATTAAACACCTCGGCAATGGGCCAATGTTTTGTCCCCTGATGATTTCTAATTATACATAAACAACAATGCCCGATGGATACACATCTGAAAAATCCCAAGAATTCGGTCCCTAGCACACAATATAACTAAAGAACACATCTGTATGATATCGGATGGAGGAGAGGGGGACCATGAAAAACCCAAACCCTGAAACCCATTTGATGGTGGCATGAAACCAAAGTCGGGTTTGGGTTTTAAAGGTTCGGGCTATATTTGGACGCTGAAAACTGCCATCTTTTGTCCCCTTTCAGGAAGCATTTTTATTCGAACAATTTTAACCATAGTTCCTTCGTATCTTCAACCCCCGGGGGTGAAGGATGAAATGCCCTTAGTAATACAGCTCGTGGTCAACTACTAGATTTAAATTGCTTCGGAAATTTCCCCTTTTTTCTTAATCGAATAGAGTATTTACTGCCTTTGTTCTTTTATATTTTAACCTTTTAAACCCTTTTAAAGGTTTCCCACTATTCGGAACATTGATTTTTGGCGCGAAAGGGTAATTTTTTTTATTTAGTGTCACTTTAAAGGAAAACATGAAAAAATTTTTTTGGACTTTTAAAAAATTATTTTAAAAAAATATTTCGGCAATAAATGAACTTAGAATAAACCCTTTTTTTCAAAAAGTTTTCCCTTTTGGAAAATGCTTCTATATAAAATTTTTTTTTCCCTATATAGCCATACCTTTGTACAAGGGTCATTATTTTTAAAAATTTACATTATTTTTATTTCAATCATATGAAAAATTATAATTTTTCTTAAAATTTCCCCTCTGTTGTCGTAAAACATGGATAAACCCCATTTCTGTTATATGTTTAAAAAAATTTAGTTGTTTTTTGGTAAGAGGTTGAGCTATAAAAAAAATATTATTATATAGTAGAAGCATTTTTCACAAAAGGAGAACATTTTGAAAATTTGTCATTCTATATTCATTTTTTGCCAAAATATCGTACTTAAATAATTTTTCACTGTAATACTATTCTTAAAACAATTTTATATACATTTTCTAATCTAATAGACACTAAATATCATAACTATATCCATTTATACACTTTTACAAAATCACGGTTTCGAATGTAGTCGGATATGTTAATGACTTGACATGTTTTCTTCGAGAATGGGGACAGATACTACAAAGTGTGATTGACGACTTGCTTGACGAATCTTCTTTGTCGAGTCTGTATCTCCAATAAAGGTGTCCCATGCCTTTCTCATACATTTTTGCAGCTAAACATTTTTTTCTCGAAAGTTAGAGACATTCTTGTTTATACTGCCTATTTAAATACTAATTGTTGTTTCTTCTGTTATTTTGTGTGGCATTACCTCTTTCTTTTTCTTTTACAGTCTGTTAAAAATTTTATTATGTTTCAATTAGTTCTTTTCATTTTATTACCATTTTCCCTTTATTGGATATTTTCTTAAACATAGTGTAGTTTGTGATGGATCTATACGCGTTTTTCCAACTAATCCTCTTGTGAAATCTTTAGGCTATCAATTCACGTTATTCACAACCAGCCCTTCGGAAGAAGATAATCGTGATTTGTAAATTAACTTACTATAAATAGGCGAGGGTTTCTAGCTTGATGGAGAAAACGAGAGTAGATATTCTCGAGCCAGGTGGTATTCCTACTGAAGGTATAATTTTATAGTGATTTGATTCTTATTATGAGGAAACTTTAAAGTGATGATTGTTCAGTAAGATTGAATTAAGATTAGATTAAATCGGATGATATGTTAGATCCTTAATTAAGACAAGTGTCAAGTTTGTTAGTCTTCTAATCACTAACGTTTTACTGTCATTGTTCCACTTTCACGGTGATCATTGAGATATTCTCTTATTATTATTAGTTGAAATTGTGTCTGTTCCTTGTGAGGAAATAAATAGATTAGTTAGATTACGTCGAGAGTTTTTTCCCTTCTCTCCACACATCTAGGTGCACGTGAGAGAGACGAGAGCCTCTAAAGTTTAATTTTTAATACTAAAATGTTATCTTTACAAAATTATATTCTAAAATTGCACTCATTTTAAAATACCCTATCCGTCAAATTTGAGTATTTAATTTAGTATCTAATGTTGTTATCAAAATAAAGTGTTGAACAATGATTCATTTAATATCTTATTTTGGTCGCTTAAAGAATCTGTGGATGATATTTATTAACTTACATGGTTGAATACGTGTCAATGAAACAACTTAAGGCCAATATTTCGGCAAAAAATTAACCTAGAATAACCTTTTTTCAAAATGTTCTCCTTTTGTGAAAAATGCTTCTATTATAATAATATTTTACCTGTATATAGCTCAGACCTCTGTACAAAGGCTCAACTATAGTTTTTGAAAAACTCATATTATTTTCAGAGTTACAACCAATTGAAATAATTATCGATGTCTTTTTTTCTTAAAATTTCTCCCCTCTATTGTCATAAAATATGGATAAACCCACTTCTAAGTTGTATATTTCGAAAATTCTAGTTGAACCTCTGAACAGAGGTCTGAGCTATATACAGACAAAATATTATTATAATAGAAGCATTTTTAACAAAAAGAGAATATTTTGAAAATGGGTCGTTTTATGTTCAATTTTTGTCAAAATATTGTACTTATATAATTTTTTATTGTGATACTATTCTTAAAACGATTTTATGTACATTTTCTAATCTATGTGACACTAAATATCATAAATATTTCCATTTATAAGCTTTTGCAATATCACGGTTCCGAACGTAGTCGGATACCTTAAGAAATTTAGGAAAAAAATATTTTTTAAATACAATCATAAAGAAAATTTTAAAGTTTTCAGGAAAAAATAAATTAAAACTCAAATAAAAAAAATTTCTATTATTTTTTAAATTAATGCATTAGTTATAAAGAGCCTTATTTTGAACACGTGCATAGAATTTCAAATTGATAGCATAAATAGTTTCTGAGAAATGCTGCACGCAAGCTAAAATTTTTGTTTTGCGAAAAATGAAGTTAAAGTTAAGAAAGATATAGGATTTTCGTTTCAGTTTCAGTACTTATTTCTCAATAACTGCAGAAGTTTTTACAGTATCAACGTAATTTTGGTACCAAAATGCTCAGAAATATTGAGGCTTTAACAAATATTTTTTTAAAAAATGAAAGATTTGCAATTTATGAATCCTGAGAGCCTTTAAAAGCATAAAATAATTTTTGGTATGTACAAGATTTCTTCACGTATATCGGAACATTGTATGGACTTATGATTGCCCCCACCCCTTCTAATTTTCACTCAACACATTAAATCTAAAAATAACATATGATGCTCTCTTATGAATATTTCGAGGGCGAATCAAAGATAAAGAGACGTTTTTTTCTGAAATATTATTTACCAATTGTCTATTCATCTTCCTTTTTGTTATTCACATTTCCCCCCAAGATTTTGGGATTATTTTATTTCTGTATAATAACAGGAAGCTGAACATATATAAAAGCAATTGAGTACAGATTTTCTCTACTTCTTTAATACGTTGAAATTTTTTTCTGATACTTCTTTTTTGAGGGATCCAGGCTAATAATATTCCGAAGTTGACATGTATGATTTTCAAGAAGGATGTTTGAATATTGTTCACAGGGAAGAATTTTTGTTTTTTCTTGTGTAACAAAATCTGAGGGTCTTGGAATTTTTCAGGGAAAGAATTTATTTCTCTTCACAATGCAATGTCTTTTGGACCCACATACTGCTTTAAAAATTTCTAACAAAGCATTAGTATACATGGATTGTTCTCTTGTAAAAGAATTATACATATTTTGGAGAGTTTAAATTTCAGCACAAATGAGTGCCTTAAAATATATTTTATTCATGATTAAAAAAATTCCACCAATATAAATAAATATATAGAGAGTGTGAGCTAATAGTAGGAATTGAAAAAAATGGGCCTTGTTAAAAACAGATCTTTTGCATTTATAAAGCAATAATATTAAATATATGGTACTATGTACTAATGCAAAAATCGCCAACGTTCATGTTAACTCACCAAGTTGGCAACCCCAATTCCGCATGTGTCATATGCGCTGAATTAGCAATAACGTGGTTTATTTCATATAATGTCCCCAATAGGTTGCGATAATATCTAAGTGCCATATATATTTTAAAACATAAAATTATTATGAGAAAATTACATAAATATATTTTCGGGTAAATGTTATAGTTACCGTGTGTGAAAAAACAATATTTGGAATCATATATTACATTGTATCCTTACATTAGGCTTAATCTTTAACAATATATCAAGATAAATTTAAAAAACTTTTTTAGTAAAATTTATTACGTAATAAATATGACAAATTATTTACCAGTTCAATAATACATTTTTTTGAGCTTGTGTAATTTAAAATTGTATATACAAAAAGGTTTTTTTGTTGGTGTTACTTTTTTTTAAATTGAAAAAGCACCCCAAAAAAAAGACACTGAAATTCCATTTCTACCGCTTGAAAAATGCTCACGGTGCCTTCAATATCAGAGAAATAAAATTGGGCTTGATCAAATGTGGACAGGGAAATTGGAAAAATCTGTTTTTATCATAAATTTCCCTTTTCCGTTTCCGAAAATTCGATTTTTTCCCCTCGGTCCCGGTACGTTTTACCCTCCGGGTTCGATAAGAAAATCTTCACGTTGCCCCTCTTTTTAGATTTGATTACATTGTTGAGTATAGTAATGGCTGAAAAAGTATTTTGAGCAGCAGGGGTTTCATTTTTTTGGGGGTCGCATGTAGGAAATTTATTCAGGGGGTTTAGTATCGAAGTTACGTTTATATTTTATCTCTGTGTCAAATTAGAATCTTCAACGAGAATATTAAGAGGTTGTTTCTATGACTAATAAGAACTATTGCAGTACACTTCCAATCTCCAAAATCAGCAAGTGAAGAATGATATAAATCTAGGTTTAAATATATTAAACAAATAATTTTCAATTCTACTCCAGATACAGGTAAGATGTATTCATGATATATTGAAAAATAGATACGTGCTTTAAAACTACATTCAAATCTCTATGTAACGAACCTCTCTATATTGCGAATTTTTCTATATAGCAAACTTTTTCCTGGAACCTTGAACATTTCACGGTTTTCTTCGTAAAATAACCGCTCTATAGCGAAGTGCACTTTCTATATAACGAACTTTTTTCTTTTGTGATTAAATTTTTTTCTTCCTATTTTTAAAATATTTCTGAACATTTCAAGTTATTACCTCTTTAACATATTTTATGGTGACCATAAATCTTGAACTGGTTTTATTAGATCCTAACTCACCGAGAACAAGAGTTACGGTCTTTTCATCCAAGAAGTGCAAACTTTAACCCCCATTATCCAGTTTACTAGAAACATCTTCGATATCTCCTTTCACATTCAGTGCAGTTGTCCCATGTCCATGTGTTCTAGTTATAAAATAATGTATGTTTAATATTACTTGTATGCTTTAAAATAGAAAATGCCCTTAAAATTCATTAATTTCAATAAAAAATTAATTTCTTTATACTGAAAATACAGTGACACATTTGACATTTTTCTTTTCGTGTTTTCCTTGAGGATTTTCTTTTTTCTTTTCTTTCTTTATTGGTAAGATATATAAAATAAACCTAAATGAATTTTAAATTGGTGTGAATAATTGCTTTCTTTAATATACATCTTTTATGAGTTTAAAATTTGTTTTATGTGATTTATATAAAGTATATTAAAAGACGAACCTCTGTATAACGAATTTTGCATATAACGAACTTTTTTCCGGGGTTTCGCGACTTCGTTATATAGAGGTCCGACTGTATTTTTAAATTAAGGAGAAAATAATTACTGCAGTTTTAGAAATTCACGTAATATTTTTGTAGTCATTTCTTAATATATTTTTGAAGTATACTTACACCATGTCATATAAAAAGCAATGGACCAGAAAAGAATTATCCGAATGAGACAAAAAAACGTTGCATATAATGTACTAGCTGTTACTCTCCGGAATCATTGGATTATACATTATATGATTATATACTGATTTTAAATTATTGATGTCCAAGTCCTAAAATTAAGCTTTGAATTATATTGCAAAGTATTCTTATAATCCTAATCCCTTGATAGAAAAATGACATGATTTTATCTAAAGGAACCATACTTATCTATTTCCTTCTTATACAGCCTCCAAAGTTCGAGTTGATTTCCACAAAATCTTTCTAAGCAGATCTCAACTCGTCTGAGGTAGCATGTTTGGTAAATTTCAAGTCTATGACGCTAAAATCTTTAAACGTGATATTTTAAGTATCTAAAACACCCCTGCAATAACCCGCCCACTAATCTAATTTCAAAAACCTCGTTCTTGGTGGATCTTTGTTCAACAAATGAGATATTTTGAGTTTAAAAATTTTTAAAGTCAATAGTTCAAAAATCGTTTTTATCCATCCCTTTTTTGAATGATTTTTCAAACCGAGCACTTTTATTGGATCTCTTTTACGCAAATAGACATATTTGCCAGTTTTCAAGTCTGTTGGTCCAGTAATTTAAAACTAGAAGTTTCTTCCATAAACCACCCTAAAATCGTAAGCCCACTTAAGAGTCAAATTCCACAAACCCGTTCTTAGTGGAACTATACTTAACAAAAAGAAAGTACTTACCAAATTTTAAGACCTTCAAATTTTAAATTTTAAAGGGGTTTAAAAGTTTCGGAGAGTGGGTATGAAAGGGGAAGGAAGCACTTTTCTTTCCCATAAAAGATTAGTATTGAAAACAAAAGATAAACAGTATCATATGAATTGAATTTTTTTATTCAGAAAATGCAGCTAGAAAGGAAAAAAAATTTAAAAATTTTTTTGCGAAAACCTCTGGCTCTCATGCCAGATCTTAAACGGCTGGGCACTGATTCGTATATTTGGTTGATGAACATTTGCAATATTGCTAGCCATGCATGCTCCAATTGGTGAGATAGTTTGATAAAATTCTTGGATGGTACAAGCCATCTGGTCATTTGAGTGTCCAAAAGTGCATAATTGGGCTGAGAATGGAGACGCTGCCGAACAGGGAAATGTTGAAAAAGCATGTAGCAATAACAGCGAGGTGTTATCCTTTTGAATTTTAAGTCCAAAGTTCTATGCGGAACATAATACAAAATTTTAACGGGATACCGTTATCGCGTTAAGCTGGCCGGGTGAGGACAAAAAAGGGGGGTGTTTATAAAACTAAATGGTAAAAAAAAAAAAGTACCAACATATTTTCCTTCCACAAGTCTCACATTTCGCGAAACCATCAAGTAATATGTAAGTTAATTTGAAATATCATGTTAATGTGTTGTCTCAACGAAATTTTTTCTAAGGGGAAAACAGGCCTTTCGTTAAATGGTAATTAAAAACTACTCAAAACTTTTAACTGCTTCTAAATTTTTTTGCAGTTTTAACCGATACATAATAAACATGGATTCAAATATGGGCGAGTTGTAAAAAAGCAGATAAAAAAAATGAAAAAGGTTTGTAACAATCTAAATGTCAATGTTTTTTCAAAAAGGTTATCCTTTATGTAATTAAAAGGTAATTATTTGCAGAAAATAATTCATTTTTGAATTAAAAAAAAATTTTTTATATCCCTTCCGGTTTATTTTAAAAAAGTATCCTGAAAATTAAAATTTTAAAGGTTACATAGTTACACTTTCCAAGGAGAAATATTCGTACCAACAAATTTTAAAAAAGTGTAAAAATTTCGATTAATGCCTTTTAATCAATGACGTTTATAATATTTTAAATTTGAAAAAGGAAAACATCTAACAAAAAGTAAAAATGAAAACATGATCAGAAAACTTCATCCCAAAACGGTTCAAACGCAGGCAACAATCAAGAAAGTGAAGTCTCTTATCCTAGCAAAAAATCCACCGACTGAAAGATTCATTGCATTAAAACTGGAAATATGTTACGGAATCGTAATTTAAATCATTCATAAGGGTTTAAAATTAAAATAGATGTTTAAATCTTAGTTCGTCTCCGTTCTTTAAAAACATATTATTGAAAGAAAAGCAAACGATAGCAAATTATGCAAAAGACACATAGCTGCAGACAAATTGAAATTTTTGTTAACACTCGATAAGGCATTGGTAAATACAAATGACTGTAATAAAAGACGATCAATTTTCTATTGCTCAACTGTCAAGAATGACAGTACGAAATGGCTCCGACAGCGTACGAAAAATTTCCAAAGACATTCATGATGAATTTTACTACAACGGCAAATTAAACATCAAAATGTCTAAAGTAAAGCCAAAATTAATCAACTCTACAATCCACAGAATATTTTAGAACTAATTTATGGTGTAGAAGTTCCTGTCTTAATGGGAAGGACATTGACATAATTGAGCTTCATATGCATCAAAGCTCTAGTCACCCATGACGGGTCAGTTGCTCCTTAACATAACCTCTGCCCTGGTGGCCTAGATTACTAATGGCGACCTTTTCAAACCGAAAGTCCAAGAAGCGAAATGTGAAACAAGAAATGCAAATAAGATAGCTTTTAAAAGAACAGAAGTTTCAGTAAGCATGATGGTTTGGGGAATGTTTTTGTTTGGAGGAGATACAAGTGTGAATTGACAGCCTATCGTAAAGTCCCTAGAAACTCAGCCATTCTCAAGGTGCATACCATTGCCGGGGGCCCAGACGTTTCCATTTAAAGCTTGAAGTTGTTTGGTTTTAAGGGGGGAAACTTTTTGGAAAATGGCCCCTTTAAATTTAAAGGAGGTAAAAGGGGAAAAAATTTTTTTAAAAAGTAGTCTGTTACGCGATTCGGTTTAATATCATTGTGTTTTGTTTGTTCATTCTAGATTCCCTTTTTTAAATTTATCAAAATTTTTTTGACATTTAAGATCTATTTTTAATGTCATATTAAAATTTAAAATGTCTTTTCCCTTTTTTACAAATATTACACCTCTAGCTCAAGTCACAATCAAAGATACAGCCCAAAGGGGCTGTATCACAACTCGTCTAAGTCGACTGAAATTATTTAGCAAATAAAGAATCAGAAACAGGAATAAAGTGTATACCGTTTGATAAAATCCCGAAAAGTCACCAAACGTTTCTCAATTTTTTTGTTTTTGGTTTCATTATAACGAGCCAAAAAAACCAATCCAAAACACTGAACGGATTTTTGAAAACAGTTCAAGAGGAATGGATCAAAATTTGCAGGACAGCACTAAGAAAAGGTTTACTTTCATAAAAACTTTGAGTTAGCGCTGTTGTCAACTTTTTTCAGAGACTCTATAACCGCCAGTACTTCTAGTTCGTAACTGCACAATTTCTAGCGAAAAGCGGTCTTTCACACACATAACATAGGAATATTTTTTTCTTTTTTTTCTTTTTGGGTTTTTTTTTTTGGAAATTACGTGGAAATGATTTCTACCTGCTACGTTCGCGCTTTTTTCTGTAAGCATAATTATCGTTTCTACTGTCAATATTAGGGGTTCCCCAGGGAGAACTGTTTTTAAATAAAAATATATCCCGCTTTTTTTAGTTTTCGACACAACCACGAACCGCCTTAAAATTGGAAACAGCTTCGGGGAAAAATATCTTAAGATTGATCATACCATTAATAAAAAAAGGATTTTAACATTACATTTCGATTTTTAGGTTTGAAAAAAATTTAAACGTAGCGAATTGTCTGAGATTCCCCCCATCTTTTTTCTTTTCTAAAATTGAGTAACATTCCCGAGCATTCTGGGAATTTTTTCTCAAAAAGGGGATTTTACTAAATTTATAAATTTTTTATTTTGTATCTTTTTCATAAAACAAAAAGTTTGTGCCCCTCACCAAAAATATTAAAAACTTTTATTTCAGGTTTTGGGACAATTATAACCTGAAGTCCCTTTTTGGTTGGGAAAGGAAAAAAAAAATTTTCAGCTTTGTTGGGGTTTGTATTAAATTGTTTTTGCGAAAGTATTTTTCTTTAAAAGGGCCCGGGGTTTCCGGGGGAAAAAAACATGTTCTAAGGGGATGAAAAAAGGAAAGGGATTTTGCATTCGAAAAAAAAAGGGGAACAATCCGGGGAAAAATAAAAAAAGGAAATAATATTAAGGGAAGAAATTGAACAACATTGAAGGACCAACAACGGAAAAGATTACTAAATCAAATCAATGAACAACAACATGTGGATTAACGTACACCAAAATACTCTGCCATTAAGAAATATAGGTCCTTGAAATGAATAGTTTTCATATAAGTAATAAAGAAGTGACCGAGTTTTTGAAAAGATTTTCGAGAAGAAAAATGTAACATGATATTAAACTTTTTTTTATATATTTTGTGTTAAAGATATTTTTATATTTTTAAAAAAAATTTAAGTGTGTTTTTATTATACAAATTTTTTAAATTTTTTAATTTCTTTACTATTTTTTTTTAAAATGTTAAAGAGTTAATATTTATGATAGTTATCAGTTATTAAAAAGTAAAAAGATATGTTATAGTTATATATTGAAAATGTACCTAATTTTTAAATACAAATATATTGATTTTTGATAAAACAAAAAAAACCACTTCATTTTTTTTTTTCCCCACTAAATTTTTTTTTTTGTTAATTTTTTTTATTCATCAGAACTTTATTGCATGTAATTTAATCTTTTTCATTTTGAAATTGTGTGTTTTGATATACTGGCCACATATCGGGATTCACTGTTTCCGAAATTTTCCTTATTTAAATTTAAAAAACAATTTGGGAAGCTTTTTTTTTGGATATTATACAGTGGAGGGAAGAAATTCAATCATTATAAATTTTTGTACGGCGTATTGTGGACAAACGTCTTTAGTTTGATGTGTACACCTCTTTTTTTCAATTAGCTTTCCCCAGCATCTGTTTTTGATCCGCCGATTTCTCATGAGATGTGTTTAAAAAGAAATAGTATGATGCAATTCATATTAGTGAATGTGAGATCTAAGAGAAAGAGAAAATTTTGTCTATCAAATGAATACACTTAAAAAGTTACGGAGTTATTCAAAATATTTTAAAGATATTGTTAAACAAAATTTAATATTTTGAAAATTTTATTTCATCAAGATGTAGTCTTTGTTGAAAAGTAAATACTTAAGGTGATGATAGACTTATTTCTAGCCGTGAGTCCACTTTTCCGATTCAAAATTAATAAAAGAGCTATTATATTCTTCTAATTCTTATATATTTACATTTTTATAACGCATATAAATTAGAATATTGTTTATTGTGTTGAATAGAGTAGATAAGTTGTTATACACCATTTTCATATTATTAATCATTTCATTTATTAGAGAGTGTCTATATGTTAATGTTTTAACAATGTATTTCATCTAGGGTTTTAAACAATATTAGATATTACTGCGATGGTGCCAGGTAGTTTTTTAATAAAAATTTTTTCTTAGTATTTGTATGATACAGATTTTATACCGCATCTTTTTTTAGATATGAAATTATTTTCCAATATATATAAGAAAATGAATAAACTATCTGCTAACTATAATAGAATCTAATATTATGAAAGTATAGAAGGAAACGAGTAGCTCCGGTCTTGCAGATGACATGTAATTTCGAAAACACCAATGTACATTTATGTGTAAGAAATTTCAATTTTATCAATTAATATTTTAGAAAAGTTTTACTATTGTGTTTAGTGTTATAATTTTGTTTACTTTATTGTATTTTGATTTTAGTATTCCCAAATTTTAAACCGCCTGTTGTGCTAATATGTGTTTCCCCAAAATGATGTTTGCTTTTCACATTGAAAATTGATTACTTTTGTAAGAGAAAAAACTACGGGAGTTCCCCAAAATTGGGGGACAAATTAAGATAATTAAAATTTGATTTTGTAAATTCCTATAAAAATTTAACTTTTTTTTACATTACATCTTCAAGTATTAAATTAAAAAACCCAAATTTTTTCTGGGAAAAAAATAGCCCAATCACAAAAGTTTTAAATTCCCGATCATTATATTTTATAGCCTTATATGTCAGCAATAACCAATAAACCCCTAACTAATAACGGTACTTCCATCGGGCATAAGTGGTGAAGCCACTTAGATTTTACTTGGATCCTTTTTTTTTTTCAGAGTAAAATCATCTGCTGACTAGCCGAATAAAGTCTTGAAAAAAAGCTTTTTGTTGACTTCAAAATGTATATATATATATATATATATATTATATATATATATATATATATATATATATATATATATATATAAAAAAATAAAAAAAAAAATTTTTGACATATTCAAATAAAAGATAATGTAATAGTTTCTAATATTTATGAAAAAAGAGAAGAATTTAATTTCAATTTATAAAAGTTCCTCATTGGGGGGTAACTACGTGTTTCTATATTCAAAAATATTGTTATTAAATAAAACACAATTTTCTGGTGTAAAAAAAATCAGACATATATAACTATAAACATTTTACAAAATTTGCTTAAATCAAAAACTAAATTTTTTTTAAAAGTTATATGAATCTATTCAAAATAGTTGGGATTAAAAATTTGAGATTGATAATGTTTATTAAAAAAAAAATTAAATTTTCATAGTTATATTATCTCCTTAATTTAATACTAGATAAAATTACTTATTTTATTCATATTTATACTCTAGTGTTTTTAAAAAGTTATCTAAAATTTTTTCAACTCTTTTTAAATTTTTTATTTCCACTTTTTATTTTTTTGTTAAGTGTACATTTCACCCTTTCTTGATTTAAATCTGATTGGGTCCATAATCTGGCAATAACAATTTTTTGCACTCCAGTTTGCGGGGGGTTTTTGCTTTTGTAAGTTCAATTTTTGGAAAGGTACCTCTATCTTGTAATGGATTTAATTTTCCCTACCCTTATTTTCTATTGTTTTTCAGTGTTTTTTCATAAAAGGGGGTTTGGCTGGTCAAAAACATGTTAAACCCCACTTTTATTAAATTTTTTTAAATTTTAGCTGTCCAAGTCAGTAATGCTTATAACACTGCAGTATCCATTTTTTAATTTTTAATTCGGGTTTCTCTTTTTGTCCTTTATTGTGTGATTTTCTTAATATCTACGTGTTTTCGAATTTATTGTTTTTTTGTTATCTCTTTCTTATAAGTAAGCCTCTATATATATATATATATATATATATATATACATTCCAAAAAACCCCCACCAACATTAGGTCCACAAAATCAGCTTGTTAGTGGTCACGTAAAGAAATGTGATTCCCCACTAGGATACATTTTAAAAACACATAGACCAATATTTAATACTACACTTTAAAGTTATTTTACCAATCAACAACTTTTTTTTTGGTCTTTGATTTGCATCTAATACCAAACATTAAAATCTAATTTAGATTGAATTTTGGGTTGATCTGGCATTAGTGGGAGTTATGAGAAAAAATAAAGGAGTAGTAATTGTTGTATTAAATATGAAATCGTTCAAAAATTGTGAATTGAATTATTGATGGGATGCTTTTTGGTGAGTTTTAAACATACCTATTCATTTTGAACAACTGGGTTTAAAATTTAACTTTCGTTTTAGATTTTTTTTCTACCATTCAACTTTTTAAAGATGGGTGCATCATCTTTGGTGTTCGATGGTTCCTTATATTATGCATTAATTGTTTGAATTTTAATATTTTTAATCATAATATCTTTGGGAATGCAATGGCGAATAGATTAAGTTTTCAAGTTTAATGGTTTAATTTTAACTTTTTATTTTAAATTTTTGGGTGGATACTTTCCGTTAATGTCCTTTCGGGGGAAGGTTGGCGTCATCAATTTAGTTTCCCCCTTTGGGCCCAAGCCCGATGTTGCACTGATATTTTAAAATTTTTTTTTATTTTATAATTTTTTAATTTTGTTTGAAAACGTTGGAATTTTATCTTCTTCTATATTCGTCATTGATATTTTGAACATATATATATATATATATATATATGCTTGGACTAGAACCGTTGTGTCAGAAGAAAGGAGTTGTCTCAACGAAGTTAATTAACAATCAACGGAACTAAATGCTCAATTTTTCAGGAAACTGCAAGTTTATCAAAATCTAAAGATTTCATCAATGAAGTGTTGGACAAAGCAGCTTCAGTGATAAATTTAACTGAAAAGGAGCACGAAGAACGAATTTTACGCAGAAAAGAACAAATAAATAGAACTATATAACACATGTAAATTATAGTTTTGTAATTACAACAATGAGTAGGAACAGTTGCATAATTTTGCACAATTGGGCTTACAGTTTATAAATTTTAATTTAACACCACACACGAAAAAACCTTTAATTTTTTTTAAATTGTAAGGGAAAAAAGGAAAGGAAACAGTTTTTTTATTCTTTCTTTTATAATATAAGTGTTTTATTATATATTTCATACACATCTTGTAGAATATCTCAAACGAGTAATTGTTTTAACAGTTTAATAAAAAGAAAAAAAGATTCAACCACATTTAAAGAAACACAACATATTAAACTTTATACCATTGGATCCTTTTGAAAATTAATTCTCTTTTTTTTTTCTTGAAACGTAGACCCAAAAGATGCACCATGACTTAATTAATGTAGACAAGGTTCTTGTGAATTTAACATTCTTCCTTTTATCCTTTGAAAACAAATGAAATGATTTCCAGATTGCATTTCGTACATATCGTTAAGACCATTTCTGGAAAGAAAGAAACAAGTTAGCTGTTTGAATGATATTGAATGAAGCTCTCTATGAATGAATTAAAAAATATGTTTTCGAATTTTGTATGCTTTGAATTAATTTATTTCAACTTTCACCTGATATGCGTTTCCAAAAAAAAAAATCTTCTTTTAAAATTTAGAAGAAATTAATAATCGGAGTTGAAATAAAATAGAAATTTTTCTTTAATTTAATTTTCTATATATACAAGAGAAATTAAATATAAATTCAATAGAAACGCCTATTATTAAGGGGAAAATATTTTTTAACAATGAAAAGGAGAACGAAAAATTTAAGAAAATGCTACTATGTAAAAATATGAAACATTTTATTAATTCAAACAGAAATACGCTAATTATGCTTACATCCCTTTCGATTATTTACTTAAACTAGTATTTTCCCATTGAATGTATTTTTTGTCTATGTATAATTTTCTAATGTATCGGAAATTTCGGAGCAAAAAATATCCTTCATTTTTACTGTATGTACTGCAGCTAAATATCAACATTCAATCTTGATTTCTGACTTGTCTCAAAATTAATATTTGAAAAGACTCTTTTAAACTGGTGCATTAGTTGTAGGGCATCACAACAAAATCCAAAAAGAATAATTAAATTTTCATATGGAATGTGTTAATTTTTGAAATGGTTAAGAGTATTTTAACCCATCTTTTATCAATTTCAGCATGTTAATTTTCAAATTGTTTCAATTTATTGTGATTTAAATATACATTGAGTCTTCCGATTTCTTCAAACAGACAGTTGTGAACAATTTTAATATCAGGCATTTCTTTTGATAAAAAATCAACATAGTTTTTTATGTCTGCTTTATTTACTTGTGATGAAGTAAAAAAACCCCCATTAAAATCAATCATTTCCTGTGATATTTGTTTCAGACTATTCTTCGATATATTGGAAACTTGTTTGGCTCATTTCTGAATACAGAGGTCAAAAGATCAATTTAAAAATATTGAAAAGGATGACAAGTAGGAGGACACTTTTCGAGGAAGGAAATGACCTATAAAAGGAGTGCTGTCTTTCCTAAAGGAGGATGGTTGGTCACCTTACTATTATGGAGCATATCTACTATTTCAAAATTAAATTATCAAGCAAATTTTTTGAAATAAATTAAGAATCATTAAAGAAGTAGTAAAAAACGAGAAAGAGTTTCATTTTCCAGGGATATCAAAACTAATTTAATTATTTTCTGTGGAGCGCATGCGGAAATAACAGACAAATGAAAAGAAATAGATGTCAACAACTACCTTTCAAAATTTTCTCTTTTTTTGTTATTTAAGCTAATACCTACTTTTAAAATAGATAAACCCATGGGTCAAACGAAACCATCAATCCTAACCATTAATTATTTTTCACAATCAAATATATACAAATTAAGGCGACTTGTTACCCAAAAAGTCATCAAACTATCGATATTTTTATTGACATATGATACCTGGCATATTTCTAAAGAAGCTTGCAAAATTCCAAAGCTTTATTTGCGTTTTTTTTATTAAGTTATGGAACAATTTTTGATGCTGGAGAGCAAAGACTAATCCAAACTGCTTCGCCCACTTTTTAGATTATCTGCCTGATACAAAATGAATAAATTATTTTTGTGTGACGCTCGTAAATGAGACTAACATATGTAGAATTACATATGCAGTAAACAATCATTTCAAGAAAGAATTGTGAAATTCATGCAAAAATTCTAGTTTGTGTATTGTTTATTGAAGAGCAAATTGATTTGGTCAAGGTATAAAAGTTGGGCGTACTTTCAAAGATATAATTATGAATGAAGATAAAACTTTCAAACGGATTTTCCCAAAGCACAAATATTAAAATTCCTTTTGATAACTCTGATAATTTTGCTTTTGCTTTCATTCGTGTGCAATATTTAACATGCGAAGACATTTAAAATCCCGGAATGAAAATATAAAGGCATAAACATCTTTAGTACATGTTGTGTATTATTTAAGTTGTAAAAATGAGCAGGGAATCAGCTTTGAGATGTGCGTATTTATTTTTTTATAATTATTAATTTAAAGTCTTATGAAATATTGATCTTTCATTTCTTTTTCTATGTATTCATTATGATAGTATACTGTGTTTAACTGCTCTTCATTTTTACATTTTCTTATGTTAAACACTTTTAAATATAAGTTAATTAATATTTCCTAAAAGTTTCAGAATATTCGATGAATATTATATAATGCAATTTTTGGAATTAAATGAAATTCTACATTACATTTTACAAACATTTTGCACTAAATTTGAAACTTTTTATATGGAGCTGTTACTTAATAATGACTTATATTAAATACCTTTAAAACCAAATTTCAAAAATTAAAAATAAAAAAAAAATGTAAAGATGGCATCCTGTTGTCTTAGAAAAATTTATATAAAATCAAGATTTTTAGATGGTATTCTACCATTAATACAAAGTATCCTCCGCAATTTTCCGAATGGTATCATATTTTATTTAGAATTTATTTACTCTTTTCGAAGAATATTTTGTAAAGCTTTTTATACAAGAAACACGCCTTTCCATTTTTCATCACTTTACATAAATGCGAGTTAAAAAAAGGAAAGCTTAAAAAAAAAATTTCTATATCAACACTAAATATCATGTACGAAATTGCCGTTGAATGATGTTAAATGTTTCTAGTAACGATAGGAAACGATCTTTGAGGACTGTGAACTTTTTAAGGTATCCGAATACGTTCGGAACCGTAATTTTGCAAAAGAGTATAAATCAGTGTTTCTCAAACTGTGGGGCGCGCCCCCCTGGGCGGCGCGATAACCCTTCAAGGGGGGGCGAGCATATCGAAAATAAAAGGTTAAAAAAATTAATTTACTGGAATGAAAAAAAAAAAAAAAAGTACTTTCTGATATAATAAAAAAATACAGATTTACATTGATATGATTTATATATATCATCTGGTGAAAAAGGTCATCAAAAATAAAATATTCTATTTTGAACGCTCATTAGCTATTTTTTGATCCTATAACTAAATAAAAAATATTTTGTTTGCTTTGCTGTATTCCTACGATGAGAATTTTTATTACGTTTTTTTAACTTAAAATATTACTTTGCTGGCTTTCGAACTTACTGGTATGGTTACCCATCCCTTTTTAGGGGAAATTGTAAATTATATAATTTGTTGCGCTTTTTTTTCAAAATGTGAAAGAGTTTTTTGTTACATGGATAAGCATATTGAGCACTTTGAAGGATTAATTGGCCAAGATTTATTTTTATGAGTATAAACATATAATACAAAAATCGTTAATTTGGGAAAACTGTTTATTTGTTAAACCCAAAGACCTTGACAGAGAATCCTCTAATATGACAGTCTAATGGGAGCTAAAATGAATTGATAACATATCTCCTTTTTTTTTGGGGTGGCAAACGTTTTTAGAATCTTAAGGTACTTGTTTTTGACCGAGTTCCCGGACGACCACTATTTTTCAAAAAAAATTTCTTGAACATGCTGCATTTTCCCTACGAATAACCCTTTGTGGTTTTAATTGTGATGTTGTGACTGATTATGGTTTATAAATGTAAATGAGCAGAAACTAAAAAGATTTGGGATGTGTGATCTCTCTGAGAGGAAATTGAAGCTGATCAAACAAAGGGGAAAAACTTGCTGAAATAATGCATATTAATCATGTTAAAAGGAAAAGTAAATTTGAGAAAAGCAATAAACATGAAACGAAAGGAAAATTTTCAATAGCTACATTAAGAACTTATCGAAAATATGAAGCCATAACTGCCGAAAAGGCAGCTTCACCCCTGTCAAAAGGCACAAGCACGAAAAAGTTTAACAGGATATTTGTCGATCATCAAAGGATATTAAAATTACAAAAAATGAACAAAATGTGACAGTTTGTTGCAAATAACTTTCCTGTAATGTTAGCCAAAAGTGTCTGTGATTTTTTGTCCTTTATTAAGGTTACGCACATTTGGAACAATTTGTTCAGTTTATTGGATATTTTCTCAAATTATGAATGACAAATAGAAAAATCCTTGAAATAGGTAAGTATATTTCTCTTAGTTAAATTATTCACTGAAATTGTGATTTTTATCTTGTATATTGAAAATAATTATAAAAGAATTGGGGTGCATCACTCCCCCGACCATTAACGTTAATATGGGGGACACCTGATCCCGGGGTTTTGCTTTAAAAAATTTAACACAATTTTACATTGTTTTTTTTTTTCTTTTTTATTACTTAACAAATTTAAATGCTAATTTGCGAGGTTAAAATTACAGTTATTCAAAAATTTTTAATATAGTTTCATTTCAAAAAATCATTTTTTAATTTTTTTATACATTATCATGCACTTGGTTTTACTCTCCCACAATTAAGCTTTTTTTATATCAAGAAAAAAATTATCATTTTTTAAAAAAAAAATCTGTTATATATAAGGGGGTAAACCCCCAATATAAAGAACAAGTTTAATAATTACGTGCTTCCCGGGCGCGGGAGAGCAAGCAAAAAGGGAAAAAATTTGAAATTGACACTCAGAATTTTTTTATATTTAGCTCAGATCTATATTTTGTCTTCTGCCATCCAAAAAACCCAATTCACAAAAGGGAAAATTTAAAAAAAAGGTAATAGTATACGAAATGCTTTTGTTTTCATCGAAAATTCGCATCCACCCCTACCCAGAATTCAAAAGCGATTTATTACAAAATTGCCTTTTAATTTCGTCACGGGATGTGAAATCTATGAAGACTTTTTTCGGCAGTTCAGAGCCCTTCTAAAGTATTTTAAAATGGACCCTAACCCCATTCGTAACTTGTTATAATTTCCCCCGTCTGGCCCTTGTTGATGCTTTTTTATCGTTGAATCTCCGTTTTTAAAAATTTCTATGTTTTGTTTTAATCCACCCCATAAATACCCTTTTAAAACCGGAATTTCTGTGAACGGGGAATGTAATTCAAGAGAGATTTTTGGGACAACGATTCGGCCAAGACGACCCAGAATTGTGAAAACATCATTTTTAAAGTTTTGGCGACGTCGTTAGGTTTCCTAGACCCAAAAACGCGAGGGTGCCGATGTAATGGATATGATAAAGAGCAACATAGATTTGGGTTTTTTTTAAACGTTTGTTTCTTTTTGAAATGGATTTCGAAGGAAATAAACTTAATTTAAAAAACTAATCTGTTTCAATTTAAAAAAATTAAAAGGAAAAAAAAAAATAATTAACCTATTACTTAAAATTTACTTAAAATATATATTTCTTTAAATAACAAAATTAAAAAATTTAAAATTTTCTTATTAATACTGAATTAAGAACAAGTTTAAAAAAGTATTAGCGACTTTCCCTGGGCTTTCTTAGAGCAAAGTTTTTTAAAAACTTTTGAAATTGACCCTCTGAGTTCTTTTTTTTTAATTTAGCTGATATCTATATTTTTTTCTTTTAAGCCACCCCTTTTTTCAAATGTTCCAATTTAAAAATCAAAGAAAGGAAAAATAACATAATAATTATCCTATTACTTAATTTTTTTTTTCTTAAAAGTAACATATACAAAATTTAATATTTGTTTTAAAAGCGGTTTATAATTTAAAATCTTATTGTAGTTTAGGGCAAAATGCTTTTTATTGCATTCAGAATTTTTAATGATAAGGGGGGCCATAAAAATTGGGATTGAAAAGGGGGTGCCGTATTGAAAGTTTGAGAAACACTGGTAAATGGATAAATTTTTATGTATTTAGACCACTTAGAAGAAAATGTATATAAAATTGTTTTAAGAATTTTATTCAAAAAAAATTTTAAAAGACACTATTTTGAAAAAATAAACATGAACCCATTTTAAAAAATTTTTTCCTTTTTAAAAAGTCTTTATAATAATATTTTGCCTGAAATTTCAGACCTCTCTACAGGGGCTCAACTAGAATTTTTTAAATATATAACTTGTAATTTATCCATTTTTTCACAATAGAGGGGAACAATTTTAAAAAAAAAAAGCCGATAATTATTTCAAGGGGGGAACTCAAAAAATAATTTTAATTTTCAAAACCTAGTTCAGACTCTCTGGAGAAATCTTTACTTTATATAAGCGAAATATTATTATTTTAGAAGCATTTTTATAAAAGGAGAACATTTTGAAAAAAAAATTTTTTAATTGTTTTTTGCCCCCAAAAAATTTTTTAAATATATTATATATTTTATATTTTATATTATTTTCAAAATATCCTTAAAAAAATTTTATACATGTTTCTAATCTAAGTGACACCAAATACAGAAAAATTTTATTTATGGCTTTTTAAAACCGGTTCCGAACGTAGTCGGATACCTTAAGTACATGTTGCAAAGTCTTTTGTTTGCTATACTACCATAATATATCTATCTCAATGAACGGACTTTGAATACTTTAGGCATCAAGGGAGTCATGAAACTCAAGCGATTAAATTCCTAAATTTTACAACTTCAAATTTGATATTTCTACATGGCTTCTTTACGAAAGTTGGTAAAACGCACGAAAAAGTGGGGTACAAAAAAAAAAGAATCTTCATTTAAAAAAAAAAAACTGTAAAAAAAATCGTAGTTGCCTAAGCATAACTGATGGATAAATAATACTCGTAGAGAACTGAGGTCAATTTTTATTGGGGAAATTGAAAACTTTTTTTTGAGCTCTGACCCCGAAGCCAAAGTATTCCTAACATTCCAACACATCAGTGGTTCTTTGGTGCCAGTTGTGAATTTAAGTACAATAATATATTCTTTTCTCAAAAATACAAGCAATAAACATATATAAGCAGTCCATTAATTAAGTTTTACCAAGTCTGAAATTCCTATGCTGTTCGATTTTAGAAGTCAACGCTTTAATGATAAGAGAACAGAAAAGCAATTATTTTTAATCAGGACTAGTGAGATTCGAAATGTTTAAAGAGGATGAGCTTTTATCTTCATGCTGAAATCCATGGTTATTCAAAGTCATCCAAGGTTATCGTTCTCAGATTTTCTCAGTTAACACTCGTTTCGTTTAAAGAAAGCCTCAAAGCCTGTTCCACATCTCTCTAGACGGACATCTCGTATGTTTCTTTCAATTTCTTCTTTAAACCATAAAGACAACTAAAATATGTTATTTATTTTGAAAAATCAATTTATTATTCTTCATTTTCAAAGATTTGTGTAGTTTACTGCCTACTTAAATATAATTAATATAATGAAAGCAGGAGTATTTTCTTACCATTTAAACTGTAGGTAAATGTTTCACTATGGATTTGATCCAATCCATGTATTGATAAACGTCTGCGTAAAAGCTTGGTAGGTCTGGTGCTCTTTGCAAAGTTCATTTATGCCCAACCCACAGTATAATACTCCTTTTATATAACATGAAACCTGGTGATCCAGAATCTCCCTTCAAAGTGAAAAATAGAGATAATATACGGTACAATGATAATCGCTCCTTAAAACGGTACATTCACAGCAGTTTATTGCTAGCAATATCATAACAAAATGCAAAAGTAAGAAAAACACTTAAAAACGTAACTGATGAGAAATTGCTTTTCCTTACTTAAGTTTTTTCTCAACAAGAATTTTCAGAATAGGTGGATTTAGGGTTACGTAGTAGTGTATCTATGTCAAATTTTTAAATAACTCACGAAATTTGCAGCCCAGGTTTTTCACGAGGAAACCCTATGCTTCTTATTATATTTATCTATTTTCCGCCTTTCAAAGCCTAATTGTAAAACTCGTAAGCTATTGATTGTACATGTGCAGTTTTCTGGGCACTTTGGGATTGACAAGGAGTCTTACTTTTCACCTTTTCAGAGAATCTGCTATTTTCGGTACACCCAGTATTTTTGAATTATTCTGAAGAGGCAATAGCAACTCACCTTCCCTCTAACACAGTGCTTCTCAAAGTTTCAATACTCGCGACCCAATATTCAATCATAATTTTCATCGGGCCCCCTCATACAATAACAATGTATTGAATTCCATAATACTATATTTTGATGCTAAAACTACGCGACGCCCATTCTCAACCCCAAGCTCACCGGCGTATATAAACGTTCAAGTGCGCTAATTGCGCACCAGACGCTATACACGCCCCTTCGAAGTACGATCTTTTCTAATCTGTTATCCACAAAATTCAGTTCTTGAAAGCTTTTGAAGTCTGGAATAAGCACCCGCATCAGGCAAGCTTCGTAATAATTCTACCTGGTTCTCAGAGTCTTTTTTTATTGTTGCTTTTTATTTATACATCTTTTTCTCCTCGTATCTTTTAACGTTAAGGATTTATTATAAATCGTACAAATTATCAAGATAAGTTAATTTTTGTATATAATTTTTATATATGACAATCCAATAGGTCACTGGTAATTATTAAACTTGTTCTTAACTTAGTATTGGTAAATTAATTATAAAAAATACGTAGGTAAAGCACTGGATATATTTATAAGTGTAATACTCAGTATAAATGTCCATTTCATTTTTTATCTCAGAATGTATTTTGTTTGTTTACTTTTATTAAATTAATAAGTTTTTTTAAAATAATCTTTTGCTTTTAACTTTTCAATAAGCTCGCACCCCCTTGTAGAGTTGTCACGCCCCCATGGGGGTGCGCCCCACAGTTTGAGAAACGCTGCTCTAACACAGTATCTGATAACCCCTTTTCCTGGGAAAGTGATCCTATTGTAACATGGATTCATTAATAGTGTTGTTAACAGTATAACTCCATAATGTAGCTCTAAGAGGGAATGTACCCCCAATAATGTGTCGCACATCTCGCGATATCCTTCCAAGTCTTTCCTGCAATAATGAACCATGTAGTACTCGACCGTATGTGTATATCAAAGAGACTGTATAGTAATATTTTTCATGACAAGGTATTGTCATAAAAGCTTCCGGAATAGATCAATTACAAATTATTAAAAAAAAATAGAACAATTTTATCTAACTAGCCATCACATTACTTCCCTCTTGCATTCACACACTTGTTTTAACGTTCGTTTAACTGTACAAAATACTAATGGAATCCATTTCCTGAGAGCCCCTTCAATTGTTTCGTCAAATTTTGGATTAGCACATCTGAATCCCCAACACGATGTCCTTTTAATTTCATGTTTAGCCATGGAAACAGATAAAACTCATTTGCTGCTGGAATCGTTTCCAAATGCTTTCTTCAGCATTTCAAGCGTCTAAAAAGGGGATTTCTCGAGCAAAGCATAAAATATGATGTTTACACGCTGCTCCAAAGATGACTTCGTGAAGTCCAACGAATGAAAAATTCCCTTTCTCAGAAATGAACTGCAACTAACTTCAATAGAACAGGAATTTAATTTCAGGTGCTTTGTGTCTTCCTTACTAGTGCTGCCAACCCCAAAATGGATTCCGCTACATCGAACATCTGCGGGAATGCAGGGGAACCATTCAAGGAACTTTTTTACTATAGTAGTATATCATCCTATGTACATGCATTATTATACTAAAATTTGCCTATTTGTTACGGAAAATACCAGATGAATTTTCCTTGTTTTAAAATCTAGGGTGTTTTGATAAATAATGGGAACGCATCATTGTCCGGCTTTCTAATAAAGAAACTTGAGATAGAAAGCGTGGTGATAGTATATATCAGTTTGCGTCAAACTTCTAAGTGTCAGAAACATATTTAATAGAGGTTTCTTAGTTCACATTTTTTTAAAATTGCTATCATAAATTTATACATTTATAATCATTTTTATATAAAAGAAATAACTTCACCTACCGAACAAAAAGTCTGTTTAGTTTTTAACCCTTCGGCACACATCAATTTTTTAGGGTCCGGCCACAATTTATCGTCACAATTGTGTGGTGCAACTTGAATCATCTTTCCTTCCAATAGTTCTAAATCTATGAAAGAAACATTCTTTTTATATCAAGAATTTGAATAAATAGTAAATAATTAGTTAATGCTTATAAAAGTGCAGTGCAGTTGAATGAAAAGACAGTTGTATACGTGAGAAATTCTTTTTTTAACTAACTGCATTAATTACACTCATGTCCATAAATTAAGGATAATTTCAGATCCTAAAAATCAAGGTTCAGAAACAAAACAAACGGGATTATTCATTAATCTCCTTTATTAAACAAAATATAAAGAACAAAAAAAGATGACATATGTGTGATACCATTCATGCAAACAACGCTTGCTCCTTGGAGCAATTATAAAAAAATACTTTCTCTACACAAACTTAATATTACACTGCTTGTATGATAACGAATACATTGCATACCTTCAATGTGATCAAATACTCTCTGTACCTAAGCATTCTGAGTATCAAGTTATCGAGCTGATCTTGGGGAAGGTTACTCCCTTCAGCAAGTAATGCTTGTTCTCTTAAGTTTCAGTACACATATCGAATATGGTTGTAGGGAGGAAATTCGTTGGTGAAGCATGTGCCACACATGATATGCAGGATTAAAGACATGTAAGGATGGTGGTCATTCTATTGGGGGTAGTGTGAACTTGGATTGAAGGCATTCGTTTACGATGTTTGCTTGCTGAAGACAGATGTCTTCATCCAGAAACACAAATTCCGTGTAAATGGCACCCTTAAACAAACCTAAAGGTTGCTTCAAAATGATGTCCCAAAAAATTTGGCCTGCCATGGTTTCTATTTGAACTTGCAGATCTATTCTGCTGCCCAGTAAAGTTCTCTCTAAACGAGCAATCTTACACCACCTAATCATGCAGTTGAATGATGTTATTTTGGAGGTGACGGCTGAAAGTCCATATATATATATGAAATGATTTGAAGTCAGAAACAGACTTGGTTTTTAAAAAGGATTTTTATTTGATGTAAGTTAGACATATTCTGACGCTAAGAGGCAGAGAGAAAAAGTGAACACCACCGAAAATCTTAAGTGAGTTAACACTTAAAACACCGATCGTGGATTTCATGAGTGCACTTGAAAGTTAGTGCTGACATATAGGGCTATTAAATATAATGATCTGGAATTAGACATGTTTATTGGCTAGGCCATATGTTCGTAAGAAATAAATGGGTGATTAGTTTGATACTTGAAGAGGTAATGAAAAAATAACAGTTAAGTGCTAGATAGAGAATTTAATTTTTTAATCCTAATTTATTCTCATATATATATATATATATATATATATATATATATATATATATATATATATATATATATATATACTAGCTTTACTCTGCCACGCGTTGCTTTGGCTAAGTATAATTAAGGTGACTGCCTACACTTAAAATGTAACTGACACTGGAAACTGATTGACTTAAAAATAGGTAAGTTAATTTTAAAACATATACAATTGCAAGACATTAAACAAGTTGAAAAAATAAAAATACTAACAAAATATTTAACTTCAAACATAAATCAATGAAAACCACTCAATTCTGACCCAATGTTCTCGGGGTGATCTGTATTGGTAACGTCTCCTGACATTTCCGTCATCTTGGAATCGTTTCCAAAACCTAGAGATGACTCTTTGGGCAATTCAAAGTTCCATTGATACTCCCATCTGAGTAAGCTGTAATCCACTGAGTGGCTTACAGCTTACTCAGGCTTGTGAACTTGTTGGCTTGTGAACAATTTTACTTCTTTCTACCGTTCATAAAACCCGTCTTTTACACTCTTAGCATTTTGATGTACTATCGGTGTCATCTGGAGGCTTCTGGTAATTTTCAAATTATTGTTGAAGATGTGTGAAAAATCTACAGGTGAAATTTTTAATCTTGAGTTCGATTTCCATTTAATTCTGAATTATCCTTAATTTATGGACATGAGTGTAGTTTAATTAATTACTTTTTCAAAATCATAATTTATTTCTCTTTTTGCTTCTAAAAATTATTTTATATTTTTATTTAATTTCGAAATAAATAAACATATTACTTATAATTTGTTTAATAATATTAATTTAGAAAAATGATTTTTCAACAATCATTATGTTTGTATAATTCAAAAACACACAGAGCGAAAAATATTTTAAAAACTTCAAAAAATATTCTTGTGTTTAATAAAAGAATGAAAGTAAAAAGACATCAAATTTATAACCTAAAAATAGAAAGTACTAATTTTAGTGTTTCTTATGAGCAAAAAAAGTTTTTTTTTAATAACGCTATAGGTTTGTGTCATTAACTGTATTGTGAACTTCTAGAATTACATTCGCATGTATAACTTCTTGAACATACCGTATACTTACATCAAAATCATCCCATTACAAAATATTCTGTAAGAACCTAATTAACATTTTTCGGCATAAGAAAGAAAGAATGTTATCCTTTGTGCTTATATTCCCTCACATATATAAAAAATAACGTTAGTCCAATCTAGTTTGCACTCACATTTTTTCTAACTTGAAAGCACTCTGAAGGATACCAGGACATGATACACATTCAAATAATCAGTATTTCAATTTTAGTATTACAAAATATTGCGTATTTTTCTGAGTCTAAAAATGTCTAACACTTATTTGTTCGTTGATAAAATAACCTTAAAATATGAAAAGAAAAATTGATAAAAATGTAAACAAATGACCATGCCTTAATTCAGTGGTTTCCAACTTCGGTGCATGGATCAAATAATACTGGTCAGAACAAGAAACATTAAATTATTTCCCTTTTATTTACTGCGGCATATTTTCTTGGGTTTGGGATACTTTTCATGAAAATCACTTTATATTCATTTTTCGTGTAGCTATATTTTATTCTGAAGGCACGTTTAAATACAATTAAAACAAAATTATTAAAGCAAAACAATTTAAAATATAAACAATCAATGTCCTCACCCTCAGCAGGCTGCGGTAAAATTATCCAACGTTGACCGGTCCGCGGCTATATATAAAAAGGTTGGGGAACACTTGTGCCTTAATTGACACATTTTAAAAGATAATTCTCATGAGTTAAATGTAAGTAAACCAATAACTAATTTTCTTTTACTAGAAAGTAACAATATTATTTTTCTCTTTTAATGTCTATTTTTTTCTTTTGAACTAATATGAGGAAAAAAAAAAAGAAATTGAGATTTTCAAAATTTTAGTGTTATGGTTTTTTAAGAAAAGTTACACAATTATTTTTCAAAAAAATTTTATTATTATTTTTTTATCGTTTAATATATGTACGTAAGATATTCTGTATATTCAAAAAATTTTTATATAAAATGGTAGCTAAATGAAAATGTGTTTGATAAAATTATGTTCCATATTCAGCTATAACATATAACACACAACTTTTAAATTTAATATTAATTTTCAAATTCTAGGGAATCTTTAAAGTATCATAATGAGGTACAGAAAAAATAGGCAGAAAAATATTAGTTCATGTTTGAAAACATGTTGCTACTTTTATTTTTCACTTTTTCTCCAAAGCATAATTTGCCTTTAGGTACACATTTATTGAAAAAACTCTTGCACTGTATGTTTCCAAATTTTTAAACTTCTATAAGGTACCGTGCATATAGGGAACCTAATTTAAGTATACATTATTAGATTTCAGAAATTATGTCCAGCTTAAATTAAACAGAAAAAAAAAATTAAACTAAAAAATTTCTTTTTGTATATCCTCAGAATGATTAAAGCACATTTATAAAGAACACAAAATTTCTAAGTTCTATTGGGAATTATAAAGATATATGAGGCAATTTTGACATATTACACTTTTGAACATTTAATGGTCACTGAATCAAAACAATTAATAAATGCTGCTTTGAGGACTAAAGTTGTACAAAGAAACTTCATGAATTTCTGAATTAAATTAAGTCTAGTGAAAATTATTTTTCACCGTATTTAATCTTTTTTTTAAACTTTTCCCGGTGGCCTGCATTTACCTGTCATAACCACAACCAATAGGGATCATAATTTTCAACAATAGTCGGATCAAAGTTTTGACACTTGAGTTAACGTTCCACACACACATTCCACCAAAACCACTGTAACACTACAATACATCCTACCGCATTTTAGTGGTGGGAGCGGCGAGACTAGTGGTCAGTGTCAGAGCTAGCGTTCGGCGAATTCAAGCCAAGAACCACTGAAGACACACCGTGTATAAGAGAGCTGATGCATGTTAAATATTTCGAGGCTCGATGTTCTTAAATTGGTGTGGTAGTTAGGTGGAGCTTTGAAAGCTCAGGTTTCATCTTTGCTTCTTGTTAAATGATCGAGGTCCGTGTACAAATAACACTCATATTGCCAACGCAAGACGTGAGTATATCTCGAACTTACTCACTCTATGACATACTACTGATGATAAACACATGATAAAGCACATACCTGTTAAGTCCTCATCTTCCTTTCAAACCCCATCCTGCAATAATAATTTTATTTCCAACTTTGCTCATATTTTTGGGTGGTAGGCAAATTGGACGGGGTATATCTGAGCATACAAGTGGACGAGTTAGCTCGATCAGGGCAATGTCATTGAGTATTTTCACAGGGTCGTAATCCGGATGAGGTATGATGCGTTTAACTTTTCTCTTTATAACATATGGCATCCTTGAATCATTTAGGTAGCCAACCGTAAACTGCTTTGTCTGTAGAAAGCACTCCTTGGGCATATTCGAAGTTCGACATTTTGTTTTATTTTCCATATCGTTGCTGAAAAGTAAAAGTTGGAATTAAAGATTCAAAAAATAAATTTAATAATAAGTCTGTCCATGAAGAAATATTCCTCGTCTTTGGAGCTTAAAAAGACTTCAAGATTTTCCAAGTGCATACAAATGCAATTTGTTGATTTGTGAGGGTTTCATTTGAATTATTATTGAAATACAGTTGCACGTATGTTACTGATGGCGGATCTCATAGATTTGAGATTGACGGAGACAACAAGGGTGGAGATGGCGGTACTTAGCAAATAGACTATCTTAATTATATCTATCCACACCAACTCGTGAAATTTGAGTATGGAGATGTTTCATCTACGCACATGAAAAAGAATCCCGACAAGAAAATTTACTGTAGATTTTGGCTATACATTTTTCTAGATAACATATTTAATCGATTTGTTACACCTACTAGAAGTTGTTGGTGTTTGGGGGTTCGAGAAAAGATTAGCCATAGCAAGTTTTATATGGAATTTATTTATCCCTTTACTTAATGAACACAATTAAAGGAAGGAAATGCACTTAGAAAATATTTGGAAAAGCAATCGCACAGCTTAAGGCTGCTAACATATGAGTATAATTTACTCCAATTACTCTTTGAGCCCTCTTGGGTTCTACGCTAGAATTCAGTGTAATTATCTTAGTTAATTGTACGACCTCCTGTCGGAAATCTTAATTCCAATTTTATCTCTTTTAATTTCCAACTAATAACTATCGACCATCCATCAACTATCAACGTGAACCTAAATGCAAAAGCTTAAATGGAAAAACTCATTTACATAAATCAAGTCTTTTTCGAGGGATCATTTTCAATAGAACTTACAATTAAAAAGAATAATTTTACTCCAAGAGGATTAATAGAAGATTCGCGGATAGTCCCATTACAGATTAATGTCTCAATATCGAAGGTTAATATAAGAGTGAGAAGATTCTTTTTACATGTGATATGATGGTACTTTAGTAACCCGAGTGACCACCAAAATTTAATGGAAGCACTCAGATGTGCATACAATATGTCGTACTGGGGCCGGATGTCAGTTTGAGGGATGAAGACCCATGCATCTTTAACTTAGTCGTGCAATACAAGGACAGTTAAGGCTTGTCTAGGAGGACTCTAGAGTTGGCTTTCAATGAATCCCATTCGCGATTGAGTGGAAAAAGATCTAGTGGTCTAGCAGGACAAAACAAAACATCGTCATTTTATGGATAATGTTAGGTTATACTAGAGGTCTAAGGGAGGTAATACTTTAGGAAAACTCCCCTTAAATGTCGTTGTTGCTGTCTTGTTCATGGAATGAAATCAAGAAGTGCCTAAGAGCAATCAAAACGGCCCTTGCTATGTCGGCGACCATCGGCAAATAGAGCAATTGATGGTTCGTGTGGTTTAAACCTATGTTGTAGAGTTTAGCCAGTATAGAAAGACAAATAAAAAATGGTTAGGATAAAGTTGAATGTCAGGACAGTTAAGTCAAATATTATAACTTCTTTGGTCATCATGAGATATTTTCATCCCATTTAAATCTGGCTATGGTGAAACTAAGTGGTTAAAATTTCTGGAAGATTTGGAATAAAGTGCTACTTAACTAGATAGGATGTTAGCTTACATATCTGTCCATTGCATCAGCATTAGTAAAGGTAAGGCTTTGAAAGTTGAGAGGAATTTCGGGCTCCTTGGCCAGATTATCATCCTGATCATTTCCAAAGATGTCTACGTGGGCCGGTATCAATTGTAAAGTGCAAGACCTTTTTGCTACAACTACTCTGTTAATAAAGGAAATTATATCCTGTATCAGTTGAGAACCGTCTCTGTGGATTGCCTGGAGTGTAGATCTAGATTCTGTGAACAGTAAAATGCCACTGGAACTTTCAATTGCCTCATTGGGAATATTATCCAAAGCTTCTTGAATGGCAATAAGCTTAAATAAAGTTTCGGAAAATTTTCCTCGTGGGAATTGTACAGGATTCAAGTTTACTATAAGGATGAATAAAATTGATTTCAGAACCACAGTTATCAATGTCAGAGTCAGAAAATCCTTCCGCATAGGCAATTACTTGGTTTTCGGCTTAATTCGAAATTTCCAAGATGCTGTGAATGCCTTTCTGCTTGAGTAATGCAACTAACTCCTTTTTTTTGCAAGGTTGTAAAAGATTTAAATTGATTTTTGCTTGTGAAGAGGAACATATGGCAAAAGAGGTTCTTTGATGATGTTCGTATCTTTATACTTAAGGTGAATTTCTTTCCTCATTACATGGTGAAGTTATAGTTGAGGATCGTTTCAGTCTGTATCTGCCTGTCGAAGCCTTGAAAGTTTTGCTGTAGGTATGCCGGTTCGTTAGCATCGAACTTTGTTTGTGAATCTTATGGTGGTCAATTTCCTTCTATTATATTTAGGGGTTAGACAACACTCTGTTTCTGCTTTAACGTTATTTGTTCATGAATCAGCTCTAATAATGATTTTGGAAGCTCTGTACTGAACAGTATCTATCATCTAATTGCAGAGGAGGAAGCTGGTGCCCAAAGGGGAACCTCATATTGTAGAGTTAGCATAACAGGTGAGGCATAGGTGTTGAGCAGAGACTTTGGACTTGAGCCCCAATATGAGCCACACATTCGTTTCAAAATACTTAGCCTTTTTAAGGCTTTATTTGAGAATTGTGAGGTGTGTTGTGAAAATCAGAGTTCTGCATTTAGAGTTAAACCAAGGGTTTTTTTGTGTGATTTTTGAGTCCATTGATTTATGATAGGGGGTAAAAAGTATTTCTGCTTTTCGAGTCAGATAAAAAGACGCAGAAAATTGTCTTATCAGGATTTATAGAGAGCTTAAGATCCCTAGTCTAAGTTAAATGCTTTTCACTCAGCTCCTTATAATCTTTTGTGAAATATGAATTTCTGAGTGCGTATGCCAGACAGCTCTGTTGTCAGCATAGCAAGCCTCTTTTAGCTTCTTTTATTGCTGTGAGGGTAAATGGTATTCTGGCATGGAGGAGGAAAAGAAGAGGGCTATGCACAGAGCTCTGGGGAACTCCCGCCCAAGCACGGTGGATTTTCTAGAGAGTGTCAATAACTTTGACTTTGAAGTTTCTTCTTCTCAAAAATTCATTGTTACATACGAGAGTTACCTGGTATTCAGCTTTACTGATAATATTAATGAATTTCTGACTCCTGACCCAGTCGAATGCAGCTGATAGATCCAAGAAGATCCCAATGGCTTTCTGAGGTGGCTTTTCTTGGATCAATTATTGATTGGTAATGATAAAAGAGCTGATCAACTGTGCTTTGCTTAGCCCTGTAAGCTGTCTGGTAAAAACGAAAGACATTTTCCTTTAAAACTCCATTTCATCTCAATCTGGTATGAATAGTTATTTCCATCATTTTGCAAAAGATACTGGTTAACGAGATGGGTCCGTAACTTTCGCAGATAATAGCAACCTTTCTTTCCTAAAGAATATGTTTGATTCCTTGTTTGATGATAGATTGACAAGTTTTGAGGTATTTTCGACCTGCCTCGTACGAGTTACTTTAGTTAACTAGATTTTTTTTTAATAATTGGCAAGCTTATTTGCTTCATCTTTTTTCGTTCTGGCATTGATACCACTGACAGACAGGACATTTGACTGAGGTTTGCTTGAGCTGGTTAATTTGAGTTATTTAGAACTTTTGTCAGATTCACAAATACTGAAAGGTTCCATTTCTTGAGCCTACTTTGTCGCAAATCTCAGCACCCTTTTTCTCATTCACAAGTAGAGATCTACTCCACATCTGTGTGACTGACTGATAAGTTTGCATCTTAACTCTGCTCACTGAGGTTTCTCAAGACCTTTTTAATGGCATCTCTCGAGTGGATCTTTTCTTCCATATTTTGGTCTATACAAAATGGAATCCAGTTGTCTCGGTGCTTTCCTCTGGAAATGCGATGTTTAGCTGCATTTGGAATGTGTCCAGCAAAATCAGAGCAGAGGAGTTCCAGTTCTAGCGTAAATCCTTCCCAGTTATCCTTGCCGAAATTCTAAGAATGCGTATTCTTTTTGCATACTTCTTGATCGAATTAAAAAGTTGTAAGAATCAGGTAATGGTCTCTTATGGCATTGATATTTCCCGGTGATAGTGTTCTTTCGAAGCATTGTAATGCGGATAAAACACAATCGGACGCTGTAACATCAATTCTGAAGAATTACGTGTCTTCACTTGAGTTAATTATAGGGCAGCAGCTATGACTTCAAATTGAGTGCACATAGTATCGAGTAGCCGTCATCTTCAAAAAGGCTTTTGGCATTGAGTTCTTCAAGAATAATTTTAGAAGTATGGTCAATTAGATTTTGAAGAAGTTCAATGTCGTATGGTAAATTATCCATATAAGCATTTACCACTTTAATAGGTACTTAGGAAGAGTAATATTAGTTTATTGAACCTCAGTGCTGTCCTTTAAAGAAGAATGAGAAGTCTGGTAGATCTCTACAAATTTTACATCTGGAGTTTTTACGAAAAAGGCAATCTTTCCTCCGGAACTATTTTGTCTATCTTTTCTAATAGCTGTATATCCTTTTACTTTCAAATTCAATTCTGAATTTAGCTTCGTTTTCTGCAAGCTATCAACATGGATGTTATGAGTATGAAAAATTGAAGACAGTTCATCAGTTTTTCTCTGCGTATCATTTGTATTAAGTTGACAGAAATTCATTGTCGATGTAACAAATATTTTGATGTTTTCACGGACTGCTGAATACGACGAGTTGGTTGCCGCAGAAGCGGTAGACTAAATATAGTTCAAAATTGCACCGTTCAAGGAAAACAAAATTTGCCAGAGCCATAGAGGTTGGACTTCTGTCTTTTGGTCCGTGGAAGGTATTTTATTTTCCATAGGAAGATCTAATGTAAGCGTTCTTGTAACCGACACCTGGAAACGAACCCTCTAGGATTTACAGGCTTTCTCAAGGGGTCCTCCTTGAATAATGTTCATAAATGACTGATCAACAGTTTAATCTCCAGACTGACGTACACACTTAGAGTCAAGGTGAATGGAATAACCACAAGAGTCATCCTGTAATCATCTCAAATTGCTCCGTAGACCATAAGTTCAGGATCAGGTCAGTGTTTTAGGTCACAGAAGTTCATTTAAAGGCACTAACCTGATGTTCTTCAAATCAATATATAGCAATTATTTACACCAAGACAGAAAACGCTCTCATCAAAGAAAACAAATTATCGCCACAGCAAACACAGATGTGAGCGATTTGGAGCTAATTTTATGAGCGTTACAGGGCGTCTAGCTTTGCACTATTCCTCTAACAACTGATTTGTTAGTTTACTGAGCCAGAACCACTAACAAAAGCTACAATTTATGCTGCAGATGCACTATGATGTTCAAAAGCCATGCAGCATCTACGGTAGTCTTCGCTTTCACTGTTCTCTGGGACCACACAGAGAACAGTGAAAGATCATTGGACCCGTGGGAAAAACAGTGGTGCCTTCCAACAATCAAGCACAGACAATACATTCCAAACAAGTCTTTCTGAAACATTGCTAAAAAATACCACCTTAGTCCTATTATAAAACTTAGTTCAAACTCAGGAACTTGTTGATAACTGCTTCTTCCCCTTCTTAAAGAAATGCCCGGCAAACATTAGCACACTACGCAAATATCAACTATAAATAACACTTTCGAACTCTACAGCTCGCATGAAAAGTGCTTTAAAGTGTCGCTACGTGCACCACATTTAGGTGCCTGAGGCTACATTTGAATCAAAGTCATCTTTTATTTGTATAAACGCTTCTGCAAAACTCTTCTGCTTATGATTACTGCAACGATTTTTCTTCACATGGACTCGACAAGACAAGAAAGCGTTCAGATGCCACCTAAACCCCGACCACTGAAACAATTTACAAAGATTTGATGGAGGAAAAGAAGAATGTCTAACATCTGCATTTTATTTGAACTCCTTAGGGTTGAGATGGGAAGACGTATAAATCCTGGAAGCAGGGTCATGTCAGAATTTTAATTGAAACATTTGGATACAATTAAAGATCGTTGCCATAGTGCATTGTCTAGTTTAATGGGGCCCGGCACTAGAATATTCCAAAATTATCGATTTACACTTTTTTTATATTTTTTAAAAGTTCAAATATTTCTGTTTAAAATGATATATGATATGCGGAAGTATGATAACTTAGAAGTATTTTTATTTTATTTTTAATGAAGCTACTCCTTGACACGCGCGTCAAATTAACTCTGCGAGGAGCAGCTGTGTTTACCCTTGCATAGGTTTCTGAAGAGCGCGAATTCCTATGATGTTCAAGTGGAAAATTTTCAGTGTGTTGGGCTTATCCAAAAGTGTATGGGTACCAGTCTTTGGGATCTTAAAAGCGAAACAGAGGGAAAAAAGTTAAGTGATGGAAAAAGCCTAAGTGGTTGTAATCGACTCAACTGCATTTTATTATCGGTGAATTAAAAATAATATCAATGCTCTACACATTATGAAAACTGCTGTTTAGGAGGTTTATTTTGATCTTTTGTTGTTCAAACTGGAGCCCTCAACATGGACTGTGTCCTGCGATTCTAAATGCCTGATGCAAGTTTCAAAAGCAGAAGCTGAATGTAACGAAATGCTCTATGATCATAAACACGTAAAACGGGCTATATACCATAATTAATTAAATGAAGCCAATTTTTAGAGATCTAGGTGATCCAATGTTATTAAGAAAATGTTTACATGGAAGGACTCAGAACCGAAATGAGTCAGTTAATAACGCCATATGGTAAGTGATTCCGAGATCTACATTGGTGGAATTAAAAATTCTAAAATTACAGGTAAATATGGCTATTGCACAGTTCAATATGAGTCATGCAGCTAAATTATTGATCTTAAAACATTGTGATATTGAGCCAAGTAATAAATAAATATCAAGCTTCTCAAAACACTGATACACGTACGATTCTAGTAGTCCAAAGAAAGCATTTTAAAATCCCCAAAAGCAAAATTCTTAAAAATAATGAAAAAAAGAAAATTAGAAGTCTTTTGTACGAGCAGAGAGTAAGAAAATGCTTCAAATGCTTCTAGAAAATATTAAGAAAATTAAATGTTCAAAAAATAACAAATTTTCACTATAAAGTCAGTTTTCTCAAAATGTAATATTTTTCACTTTATTTACTTTTTTCTCAAAAACAACTTAGCATATAGTCCTCAAATTATCAGTCAGCAGACTTTTAACATATTTACACTTTTTAATAGAGGTAATTAGATATATCTAGCAAACAGTTTTAGATATGACTTCTTTAAGCTAAATTTTAGGGAAAAAAATTGGACAATTTTTTAAAAAAATCATGATTAATTTATTTTGAGCAAATGACAAAACCACATTTGCTAAAAGTCTTATATAACCTACTGGGAAAATTTTATTGATGAGAAGTATGTAGTTACTGAGAAAAAGGTACATTACTTACACAATTTAACGTAGGCTCTTATGGACGTGCTAGACCCCATTAAACATAAGATCTACAGAGGAAGGCTGAAAATTATCAAATGTAAGTACATAGTTTTCAAGGATATCGGAAACCATCGGCCATTTAGGGACTATATAAATCAAAATATTGTGATAAGTAAGATGCCCTCTGCCAGAAGACTCCTTACCCAAACTTTGAGTTGCTTGCGAATAAAAACTATTCTTTCGTACGTACTAGTATCTTATTAATGTGAATCTGGATTCTTTAGGGTCATACTAATATCTGAGTCCTGTAATTAGAGTTCAGCAAATAACATGCTTGTTAAGAGGGTTTTCGAGACCTTATAATGAACATATGCTACAGAAAGATGTTACTGATAACACCTATTTCTATATTAAGGTTTAATTACAGATACATCCACTCATCTGCGGAGGTACAGCATATTAGTCAATGTAGTCCACTCAACCATACCCTACCTTTAAGGCAACATAGACGGGGGTTCCTAAAAGGGGTTCTAAAGGGTTCCTAAAAGTTCAAGAATCAAACATATACGGTGATGAATTTCCTGTTGAAAAACTAGAGTGTATCGGCCACGTCCAAAAGAGGATTGGAGCAAGAAATACACCCACAAACATTCCCTTCCGGAAGCAGTTCTTTTTAAAATTAAAAAAAATTTCTAGAGACTTAACTGCAAAAGTCTGTTATTAAAATTTTGCATGGCCGAACTCAGAACCCAGCAAGCTTTTTAAAAACTGTGTGTGGAATCGTGTGCCAAAAAAAACATTTGTGAGCAAAAGAACTTTGCAAATGGGTGTTTTGGACGCAGTTATATGCTTCAATGAAGGTGCATACGCAAGGACAGAAGTAAATTTAAAAACCTTAAAATCAATCAGGCATCAACACTTGGAAGGCCTTCACAAAATGGACTACGTCAGAATTTGTGAAGCTGAGGGTGGCTTGTTCTAAAACTGCCAAATAAAGCCAAAACAACAAACGGCAAATTAAAAAGGGAAACAGGATGCTTTAGAACAGTCAATGCAAGATGAGTACAGTGCTGGAAATTTTTAAAATACAAATCTTAGGTATGTGCATCAATTTATTTAGTTTTTTCAATTTTTTCAGTTTTTAGGTACATGTGTAGAAAAATCTATTTTTATATTTTTAGAAACTTGGTATGACCTTTTGTGTCTGATAATGTTTTTAATTTCTAATTTTTTTCCGAAATTTAATTTTTTTTACTTTTTTTCTCAATTTAAAAAAATGTCATTTTTAAAATTTAAAAGTAAAAATAAAATTTTTTTTAAAAATTCTGTTAAAAAATATAAAAACATTACATTTAAATAAAAATAATTTTATTTTTAAACGATTTTTGGGTGTTATATTTTATAAAGGAAAAATACATGTACCTAAAAGAGCACCATGTATCCGAAAATTTTTTTGGTATGTATTTTTTTCGTTCTTATATTTTTTAAAAATTTTTTAAATATTTTTAAAAATTTTTTTATTGTATACATTAAGAAAAATATATAGATTGATGAACAAATTTTTTTATTTTGGTCTTTCTGTTTTTGAAAATAATGTTGTTTCGAAAAACCAAATTTTTTTGTTCGAGAATTCCCAGTTCCTTAATTTTTCATCATTGGGGAAATTTATCGGGAAAAAAATTTACGTTAAATGCATGATACATTTACTCTTCAAAAGCACGCAATCTGTTCCAAGATTGCAGACTGTGCGCGGTTTTTGGCTGTCGAGTAAACCCTATTCCTTCTTAAATACTTGTATTGTATCAGTGTGAATCCCGACATTTAGATTCATCAAATATCGAGATGTGTAATTGTATGCGTGCGTGAGTGTGTGTGCTTGCATGCATGTTAATTCGTAATATTCGTTATGGTACTTCGTAAAAAAAGATACAACTATTTAGGGTTAACTATATAATAAACAGGACAAAATAGAAAAAAATTTTTTAATCAGATTAAAAATTTAAAAATTTTTAAAGTAATAATTTTTTTAATTAAAAGAGCATTATTTACTCTAATAGTCATTTTACTTTATGTGAGTAAATCTATTAAAAAATTATTTTTGTAAATAATGTAATAAAGCAGTGAAATTGCCATATAAAATAAAATTCGCGTAAAATTTTAAAGGAAGTCCTTTTTAACTATTATACATACAAAAAAATTTTTAAAAAGAAAGAGATCCCCATTTTTCTTACTAAACAAGGGGCAAATGTGACGAAATGGGATGAAAGTTGATGATATAATAACGCCTCCACAGTATATGTCGTTTATATCATCTACCAGAGCTACCTTTATATAAAAAAAAAAAAAAAAACATTTCATAAATTTTCGATTGTCTGACTGCCCCCTAATGTTTATACATTCTATAAAAAGATTAACATACCAAGCAGGAAATGTCCGATTGTAATGAAATTTCGTATGCAAACACTTTAGAAAGAACATGTAAATTATTAAATCTAGTGTCCATTGAATTAATAGTGGGAGCTCCTGGGCATCCGAACTGAACATTCAGCAGGCATATATAAAGAACGCATCTCTATCTGATGTTCAAAGGGTTTGTTGCTATTTGACTGCAATATTTTACTTCAGTCGTAAGAATTTCTTGCCTTAGAATGTCAAAGTTTGAAGGGGGTTTAACCCCGTCGGATTAAAAAGAGTCTGATGAACGACTACGGCAATGTGGCGGTGGGGGGAAAAATAGGGGGAAAAAATACTCCCCAAAAGGGCGGCTGCCCAAAACGTGGGCCACAACCGAATGGGAAGACAGGGGTTTTTTCAAGAAATTTCCCGCCCGCTACATAACCCTACAACAAGGCGTTGTGTCTAGGGTGTCATCCCCGAATTGCCGGAAATACTGACAGCACAGCGGTAGATCAAATTTACAAAATTATGGGAAGCCAATTACAACCATCACGGAATGTTGACGATTTACCCCACCAATTTTAGACACTTAATCACGAAATTCGGCAGTAGATCATCCCAAAAAACGTTACCCGGTCTTTTCCCTCCCCGGGTTGACGGTTTTAAACTGGACGGGTGGACTGGGTCTTTTGAATTTCCCCCTTTTTAATGGTTAGATTCTGAAAAAAATCATTCCATTGTTCGGAAAATTTAATCGTTTGTTTTTTAATGTATGCTATATTCGCAATCTTCTCATCCACCTGTTTTTATCGCAATCGGACAATTCCTTGTCGGTGAGTCGCTTTTTCTTTTTTATTGGGTGTATTGATAAAAATAAGACTATCAAGATCTTCTGCAAATTTAAGATAATATTTTTGATTAAAATAACATGAGAATTTAATCCATAGAGTGATCGACCATCCTAGTTTCAAAAAGATCACATATAAACATATAGGCCAAATAACTTGTCATCTCATCTAAAATTTGATGCTTCAGGTTTTTCTTTGTACAGATCATTAGCTTGTCATGTTACTGATGCAATAAGCTTCCCCCCATTTTTTCTACAAGGGGTTTTAAAATTTTTAAAAAGGGGAATTTTAGTTCCTTGACATTTGTTGGAAGGTTACTAGAATCCCAGAATGTCTATCCTTGGAATAATTATCTATTCTAATATTCTTATACCAACAGAAACCTTAAATTACAGAGAGGCTTTCTACAGAAAGTCATGGCTCTTAAAGAACTTCATAATTTTCCTTTCGAACCAGAAGATCTAATAAAACCTTCCTGCCCGACTGAAAGGTATGACTTTGCGAACTCAACAGAGCTGCTACATGATGTCTGAAAGTAAAAAAAACATCCCAAAATTTTAAAACCTTTCGTTGGAGACTTTGGAAAACCCTTTTTCGGAGGAAAGAATGGCTATACGTTTTCACGGTCGGTTCCTAGATGACAGATAATAGTAATGCAAGTGCTGGAGTTTGCTGCAACCTATTTTCCTTCTGCACACTAATAGGCATTCACAGCACTGCTTTTTTATGTTGAAATCAGCCCCACCCCTTTTATTTCTCAACTTCCTTCCACACAGGTCTTTTGGTTCCCCAAAATAGTTACACTCATGGACAAAAAAATTTAACCCCACCAAGAGGGGGCGTGAAAATGGGAAAAAAATTTTCCGTTGGGGGCTCTTTTTATATAAATAAAAAAAAAGTAAAAAATCAAAAAAAAGGTTATTTATTTCAGAGAAAATGGCAAAAAAAAGGAGGATTTAATACGCTGTTGAAACGCCTTCTTTGCGTGAATGTCGACTGGATACGGGGTCGGACAATAAGGCATAAAATTCTGTTTTGATGTCTTAAGATATTTCGTTCCATATTTGCTGTAACCTTGCCACTAGTTTTCAAACCCCTGGATCCCCAACTCACCCCAAAATGATCCTTTTCCTTTGAGAATATGGAGATGGGAAAGGGTATAAAAAAGGAGAAGTCTTGTCCCCCGCCATTTGGGGCCCGAGCATTACCCTCTTGAAAAATGGCTCTTGGGGATTTCCCAAAGGGAACACATGGGGTTTGCAGGATGTCATGGACAAACTGCGGGGGCCCGGTCGGTTGCCAGGGATCAATATAGGGGTGCCGGTTTTTAAAAATGGCCCCCCTTATAAATTCACTTTGGGAGTGGTTGTGTTGTAAAGCAAAGGCGGTTTTGGGGCGTTCACCCGGGTCTCCACCCGCAGTTGTCATCACTGCGAGTTGAATCTGGATTCGCCCTTAAAGACGCCGGGTCTCGCGGGCCCAGTTTTCGTGCGGGGCACCACTAACAAGGGCACCAGGGTGGGCGTCAAGAGCAGCCACGTAATGGGCACCGCGATCCCTTTTTCTTCAGCCAGGGGCCTTCGTATGGTTCAAAAGGAAAAGGGGGCCCTAGTGAATTTTACTGTGCCTGGGGGGGCGATAAAACGTTGGCTTTAGCTGCATTTCTTAAAATGTGGTCTTCCCAAAAGGGTCTGCAAAGGGGCGCCCTGAGCCGGGTTTTTCATGTAAATGCATCCGGACCCACTGGCCCCAAACCTCCTCCAACAAATCAGAGGGGCCCCCAATTGACGACCCCGCCTGCGGACCACCCAGCTTCCATTTGCCGTGTTTCCCCTTCAAACTGGCAGCTGTTCATTTTTTTGAAACGGTTTTAAAGCATGTCCTCAGTTTTTCCTTTGTAAAGATTCAAACACTCAAACGGGTTTGGGTTCCTGTTTTATACTCCAGGAGAACGACTTAAACGCCCTCTACCGGCTATACGTAATCGCAAACACTTTAATTTCTTATCGTTTGCATATCTCCTCGACGCCTTCATGCCAAGTTTGACTATCCCTTTTTTCTTCGGCACTAATTTTTTTTTCCATGAGTTTTATGGGTTCAAGGGGGGCCCGTTTAAACCCTCTAGGCACCCTTTTCGTAAAATTCTAAAATGTCAACTTTTTTTAAATGGCCAAATTTTCTTCAATTATAGGGAAAAATTCCATTGCACTGGGCATTGATGGGGAAGAAAATGCCATTGCTTGGCAAAAAAGGGGATAAAAAAATTTAAACATCTAAAAAACAGTTCCTTTTTACGTACCAAAAAATTCATAAAAATATACAGAGAATACTTCTGGTCCAAAATCAAACCAAAAAAAAATCAAAACGGTTTACAAACTGCTTATATTCTAAAATGGCCAAAGATAGATCTTTGGGCCAATTCAAATCTACGCCCCCACTGCCATACAAGCATCTAAACATGATACTTGCCCAAACCCCCCATAAACTGTGCGCTCAACGAAAAACGGACACCATTTATTTACAGCTGCCGTGCACTCTGCTCTGGATCCATGTGGATACGGGAGGCCCCAAAAATTTTTGATTTATAGATTATACTGTGGTTTTTTTTTTTTTGTTTTTTATTTTCCAAAATCCCCTTTTTTTTTTTTCAGTTTTTGTTTTAAACCACCTTCGGAAATAAAAAAAAAAAAAACCCGTCCCCTTGATGATGAAGCTTTTTCTACCTTCAGCTATATATGCTTAATAAATCCTTAATACGTCATGTTTGATAATCTAAGTTGTTTTGAAATTTTAGATACTTTCAAGACATTTTGTCGCATGGAAACATTCTGCCCTCCTTTTATCTCACTCATAGCTTTTGTTGATCATATAAAACAAGAAAACAAATACTTTTATAAAATTAAAACATTCTCATTGTTAAATAATAGAGTCGATTACTTTGACAAGCACATTTTCTAAAATATTAATGAATATTTTCTACAAGTACAATTTAAGAAAGAATGCAAAACTGAAAATAAGGGAAAGATGACAAGTCATTTGGCTTCTATGTTAATGTACTTTAATGTACGCAATTAACTCAGAATTGATTCGTAATGTACTGGAAATCGTGTAGGCTATGTACTTTAAGCTGGGACGGGAAGATCGTCATAAATAGGCAAGGCAGAGAAATGTTCTTTTGAAATGGGTTTTTATGGGCGAAGAGACAGGACATAGCCCACTTCAAACTTTCATTTGGCAACATTTTATTTGAAACCTAATTTTCAGCGATAAACGCAGGATTACAGGCTGCAAAACATGATTTCATTTGTTGGACATAGTTGATAGATTTTTAGAAACTTACTTATGTGGAAAAGCTGTTCTCTGGTACATAGATTAAGGGGAATATGAAATAAAAATGTTAAATTTTAAACCTTTACTGCACATTAAAAGTTATGCGATTCTCACCCCAGTGCAACAATTTTTCCCATAGGCGAGCGTACGTGATGTATTGGAGGGGAGGGGGAGTCACAAATAAGCAAATTTTCCTCTGAAATAAGTAAATCCTTTGGAAACATTGCCAGGTAATTTTATTACATTCTAAAGCCTTCGGAATAGCTTTACTGACAGCCGTGCAGAGAAAAGAATCGTATTTCGGAAGGACATGTATATTTGTTCGGGGCATATAGTGCACTGGTTGAAGGAGACGGATATATATGACGGTGGCACTTAAGGAGTTTAGCAAAAAGAAAAAAAAATTATTACAGAAAAACCAGTATTTTATTTTTAGCATTTATAGTGATCAGAGGACACATACTAAATTGTTATAAGAAAAAAAAACATAGATATATTTAAGAGCTTCTTTAGAATTAATTAAAAATAACCTACTGCAGAGACAGAAATTAAACGATTAAACGGAAGACGAAAAAAAGCTTGAATAGAGCTGACTCGATAGTGCTAGGACAAAGAGTTGGGCGATGAAAAGTTGCGATGTGCTTTATACTAAACATTGTTCAGAATTTATCGATAAACATTTTTTTTTTATCATTTGTATTGTAGAAATATTTTATTTCGAGTCTATATAAATTCATTAAACCAAAATTAAGTCTTTTTCCATTTCCTCGAAAGTTATATCCCGTTGTTGCAAAATTAAATTTTGAAATTATTATTTTTAATTATTTATCTCCTTTAATCTCTATACCATAGCATGTCATACTATAGGTAGTTTTTTTTATCAATAATGTTTTTTATCCATATAGCAGCGATCCACCACGTACAGCATGTTTGGACATGTACTTTGGCTCCTTGCAAAAGTTGTTTTGCTTTATCCGGATATTTTTGTGTCACCTTTTGTTCAAATGTATGAGGTTCCGTTGTATTGTATATTTTAAAGGATGACATTATTTATCAAAATGTATAAAACGGTCTATGAAACATTTCGCAGCAGTTAAAACTTAAAAGTAATGGAAGTAAACCATGGAAACTAAGCTTACCAGAAAAGGATATTTATCAAAACGAGTGACTGGTTTTCCATTGATTATAATCGGTGTCGCGGCATCATACGTGTTTTTACAACCTGAAAAAAGTATAAGTTTCATAAAAATAGAAATAAAAAAAATTGCTTACTTTTAAATGAAATTTTTCAAATAGGTACATGATGTTAACGCATGTACAGGGTAATTCTGAAATCAGGGGACTATTTTTAAGGAATATTGAAGCTCACTAAAACAAACAAAAATTGTGCAGGAATATATGGTCGGAAAGGCCGCGTTGTAAGGTATAAACAATAAAAAAAAATAACACATTAACTGAAAGTAATTATCTGTACAGAAAATGTTAGAACATTTTTAAAAATTGCATCCACCAATATTAAATCTCTGCAAACTACTAGTTGACTAATATGTAGACGACATACTACAGCCCTTGAACTCGTGCAGGAGGTATCGTACACATGGTCCAAGAGGAGTTCTACCAGTTGTGTTCATCCAACAGTTCTTGATCTACCCCTTCCATATTGGTGGTAAATGAACCTTTTTTACACAGCTGTCGATGTAATTCCTGAAAAATTTTGTGTTTCGGCATGCATCTACTTGGAAAGCTCTACTGATACAACCGTAGAGCTTCTCTGCCGTTACCGTTAATACTACCATGCATTACATGACTGTCTACCTTTTTGCTATTAGTAAAATCACCCATAACAACCTAAATCTAAAGCGCAAATGCCAATTTTGTTGATTCAGATGATCGTTAGGACACTGCTTTGCTGCTTTCAACTATCACCAATATTGTCAGCCAAAAATTTTAAAGTTTAATAAAAATAAAGTTTGCCAAGTATGTGTGATGGTTGGTGGGAAGATATTTTAAAATTGTTTTAACATTTTCTGTACGGAATCGCTCGTTAAGTATCTTACTAATGAACATTTTGTTTCCGTAACTGTGATATTTTTTTGTTTGTGCTTCAACGAGTCACTTCCACCCATGTATTCCTGCATAAAAAGTGTTTATTTTAGTGAGCTCTACCAACTATCAAAGTTTATATATATATCCCATGATTTTAGAGTTACTTTCTATATAAAGGGTCTTCCAAAATTCATGCAAGATTTGAAATTAGAACACTTTTTTGTGTTAAAGTGTTGCCAGTAAAAAAAAGAACAAGAAAACCACGTAGTTCAGAGTTATTAAAAATGGATCATTATACGAAAGAACAATGCACTTTCATTGTTGAGCATTGTTTTAAAATGTCCTGGTGAATTAATTTCCGTTTTGGAAACCAGAATTAGCCACCTGAATCATGCGCTTTAAGGAGGTGTTTTCCCAGGGGATTTTCGAAGATTTTTCTCTCTAATTGGGCTTGTCACTGATATTTTGAATCTTGGCAGACTTAGTACATTTCCTAGAGCTGGTATCACTTTTTAGCGATGCAGCATATAGTCGATACCTATTGCCGGAAGTAATTTTGACACCAGGTTTCCTCGTCAGAGGGAGGCGCCTGAGCTCTGACTAGAGATGCAAACCTGTATTATAATTTAATTTTACCAGGAGCACCCAAGCCAAACAGACACTCTAGGGATTTTTACATGCCATATAATAATACGATATGGCCGCTGTCGATTTTCTGCATCATGAAAATCCACCGACTTGGGCCGGTGTCGAACTCGCAACCTTGGGTGCAGAAATCCAGCGACAAACCAACCACACCTTTTAGTTGGCTACACTCTGACTAAATTTTTGGAGTGAAAGGTTCATGTCAACTAAGACAGAAAAACTCCTTTGAGAAGAAAATTTAGCACTATTATCAAAAAGATTAGCCCACATTTACAAAAAATGGTTATGAAAAAATTTTAACTACAGAATGAGTTAAATGCCAGTAAGACTGTATCTATATATGATATAGCAATCCATATGTAACCCTATATCTATACATTATGAACCAATCAAAAGTTTGATTCTTTTAATGAGAAACACGTGTTTTTTTTTAAAAATTATTTATTGCGTGAGGTTTTGGGACACTCTATACAATGTATCCGAAGATCATTGTGGCAAACTTTAAGGGGTGGTAGGGGGCATCACAAGGATTCAGATTCGCATAGCAAACAACGTTGGGAAACGTCTACGTTCAGCGCTTGGTGGCCGTGTTCAAAAAGGATTTTAAGGAAAAAGACATACATTACCACAGTCATTTGAGCTGTCGTTACCCACCGAGGATTGTAGAACGTTTTACAAATATCGAGCTGGCTGATATACACATAAGGTTAAGTATAAATATATGTAGTATAATAAAATAAAAGTGAAGAAGTTCTAGAACCTACAGTGTTAAAGAAGGAAGAAATTGGAATTCACAAGACAGAACAAATGTAGATACAAGAATGTCTTTGGACTAAACTGGAGATCTATTAGATTTCTAAAGCTGTCACTGAATTGGGCCAGTGATTTAGGGTTAGCAATGCTTTATGGATCCAATCTTCCCGTACAGCAGAAATTTTCGACAAATAGGAAAAAAATAGAGCCAAGTTGAAAAGTTAAGCCTATAAACAAAAATCACTTAACCAAACACACTTAAAAGAAAAGTATGCTACAAAATACACATAAAAGTATGAAAAATTAGAGCTTAACTCATTGTGGAGAATATATATACATATATGTATCGGGAAAGATACCCATGGAAAGATGAACCAGAGCACTAGATGGGGGCCATGAGTCACTACAATTCCCAACATGGTACTCGGATTCCTTCGAATCGTATGCAACACATTTTGTTCCCTGCATGGAAAAAAATGTGTTGGATGCCATGCCAGTTGGCTGATCCATATTCACACAGATTGTGATGCAAATCTACAAACATCTAACGGTCCGGTGCATCTCTCTGTGGGTACCTATCGCAACACAGTCTTCCTGCTTCTCTTGCATTTCCTTCTGTTAAACCGTAAATTAGATGCATATCTGCCAGCTCAGTGTTTGGAAAACGTTTTATACTCTTCTTCGGGTGATGACAGCCCCAATGACTGCGGTAATGCAGGTCAGGTTTCTTAAATGTTTTTATGAAAAACGTCATGTAGCTCCAAACGAAGAGGTGTTTTCCGAAACTGTGTTGTTATGCAAATCTACCCCCCTCCTTCTTTCTACGTCACCTTTCATCCCCTTAAAGTTTGCCCAATGAACCTGGGACACCCTATATGTACGACTACTTATTGCATATATTTTTAAAAAGAAGCATGCACAAGATGAATTCTGAAAAATTCAATGACCTCGATTAAAACTACATAAATATAGCCTTAATTACCTTCTGAAAGCATCTTAAGAAAGTGGAGAACATTTTTTTTCATTAAAATTCTTGAATCCTTACACATGCTAAAAAAATCTTCTTATTCAAAATAATACATACGCAAAATTTTCTTTCAACAATCTCAGAGGTGAACCATTAATAACGTGAGATAAAGAGAAAACGAAATGAATATTTTTTTTATAAAAATAATACATTTTTCAATCAAAATTGTATTTAAAAAATATTTACTTACTTTTACAAGACTTTTCTTCCTTGCTGTAAGGCTAAGTAATGAAATGGAAAATTTTCAAATTAATCAATAGAAAAATTGTATTTAAACTAATCATTTTTAAGTACAGTGAAAATCTTTTAACACGAAAATTAGGGGGATTGAAACATTTTTTCGAGTTGAAGAATATTGAAAAAAAAACATATATTCAACAAAACTAAGGTTATTAGAATACATTTTATTTATAAAGTTGTTTGTAAGACATTTCTGTAGTTTGCTCTAATTTTTCAGTTATTTTTTATACTGTATATTTAGCGATATATCCAAATCTTTACGGATTTCCGTTTTCGTCTTCTGTTTTTGATCAACAGTCTTAAGAAGCTCCATCTTCATTTTTTAAAAAAAATGCAGTTTGTTTTCTTTCTCAGCCTTTTGTCATTGAACTTGTGAAAAAATGCTAAAATTGGAAAAAAAGAAAAAAGTAAACAAAAACCAAACTCACTGATTTTTATTCACACTGCGATGTACCTGTCACTGAATTCCCAAAACAATTGATAAGAAGATTTTGTGTAGCATTTGTAAGGGTGGAGGGTGCAAGTAGCTTAAATAAACAACATTAACTAATGTCATAGGCTATTCCACGGGTATTTCAAAACGGGGTTAACCTCCTTTCTACGAAACATGCGAAACTTAATCTCAATCATTTCACACCTTTCCTAAATCCCGACTGAGCAGCTTGTGTTTTCCAAATTTTGTTCATTCCCAGAAGGGAAATCTTTTCGTGTTAAGTGATTTTCGTCTTGTGTTAAGAGAAAAATACATGAAAATAAATACATAATAGTTTGTCGAGACCGTTGTATGATTTCGTTTTTACCGATATTTCGTCTTAAGCGTTTTCGCGTTAAACGTATTTTACTGTATTGTATAATATTTACAGTACTAGAGGTACGTCATTCAATACCATGCTGCCAATGTCTTTTAACCAATATCGAAAGATGCACAGTTATTTAGAAGTGTATATACAATTTGAAAGCATACATTATATTATTTCATCATTATAATTGTTGATAAAAATGTATTCAATATTGATCAGAATTGCCATTTTTCCTCGTACCTAAAATCATTACTGGGTGAATAGACCTGGTTCATGCAATAATACTATTATTGTTCAAGCAGTAAGGGCGTATTTTTTAAATCAATAACGTTTGGGAAAAACAGTTTTCATTTTTAATAGCTTCAAATTAGTAAAGGTGATTTATTGCAAAAGAACTTTTATCTCCCACTGAAAAATTCTTAACAGATTAGCAACTATACAATTTTATAATTTCATGTTCTTTATAGTACATCTGTTTTACTTCACTTTTCTTTCAAGTTTAGATTTAAATATAAATAATGGTAAATTAATCTTTAGTTGAATACAGCAAAAATAAACCAAATATTGCATTAAAAAATATAACTAAAGACATACTCACTTTGATTGCAAAAACCAGTGCAATCGTAAAACTGATACACATAACGCATACAAAGGTTTTAGACATGCTGAAAAAAAATTGTACAAAATCAAAATCTAACAGGGAATGTTACCTTTATAAAGGAATTTTTTTAAACGTCAAAAAAAAAAATATAAAAAAATTAAATTAAAAAATTTGCTTTTTGTATGAACATACGAAATAATGTTTTGTTTGCATAAAGTAGAACAGAATGAAAAAGAAAAATATGGGAAGAAATATGCATACTCATTATCTATTTCAAAGTCACAAAAAAGATTTCAAGATTATTATCCACCTCCAACAGGTTATTTCATAACTTTTAGGCCCATTATTGTTCTTTTTACTCGTTTTCTCGCTTCATTAGTTTTAATCAAGAGACAGTTAAGTTATTTATTGTTTGACTCAGTTTAATTTGAATAAACATTCCCTATATTACGTCGAGAACCCTATGACGTCCCAGTAGGTAGTTTAATCCTTTCTTCGAATTAGCTTGTTTTCAGTTTCTGTTTCGAAAACCATCTAATGAATCTCTTTTCAACAATCGAGTCATAAAGTTTATTAAAATTTTAATGCCAATTCTGAAACTGTGCTTTGTTTACCACACACCTGACGCTTTTTTAACTAATTTTTAGCTCTGAGGCTAAGATAATCTTGAGAATTATTTAAATAAAGAACTATTTTTGCACTTAACTCTCCTTATAATGTTTAGTCTCGAAAACTTGTATAACTATTCAAAATAATATGAAACCTCATGAGATTCCTTTGTACATTTGAAATTGGAAACCATTAATTTCGTTTTTATAACAATATCTATCAGATACGATCAAAAGTATAGAAGGCCTTTCGCACTTTATGAAAATGACTTTTTAATTCATTTTCTCGTTAACATTTTGAAATGAAATTTTGGCAACTTCATAATAACCGTTTGCTAAGGTTTTCTTTTGATTAGAATGTAAAATCAAAGATTTATTTTAAAAATGGCTCCTAAAAATGTTATATTGCTCTAAGAGTTTACGTAATTGTGCTTATCAAGGAGAAATATTCTTATCAACAACAGAAAAGACGGTGTAGAAATCTCTGTTATTGCATTCCGATCAACGGTATTTATAATATATTAAATTTGAAAAGGAAACTAGTAATATAAAAAAAATTAAGTCAATTCCTACTTTGAATTAATTGATGAATAGAAAGTATTTTATTACTGATTGAAAATTTGAATAAGATATATAGCAGGAATTGAAAAAAGAGCATGATTTGTCTGCTTTGTTGTAACAATGCAAACCTGCTTTGTCTATTTTGGCTGAAAAACAGGTTTGCAACTCCGACTTTTATCTTTGTTTTAACGGTTATATTGTTACGACAATAGGGACGAATCTAAATTGGCGTCAAAAACCAGTAATTCATTTAACTAATTATAATTAATTAATATTTGAAAAAAACTGTGTTAGCATCAAGTGTGAGCCACTACAAGTTTAAAAAAACTTACTTGAACTTGATTTGAAGAATAGAAATTATTTTATTTACGATTGAAAATTAGAACAAAATATATAAATATATAAATAAATGTATAGAAAGTGTGAGCTTAGAGTAGAGAGGAATTGAAAATCGTCTGGAAGAAAGTAAAAATGAAAACATGACCACGAAATTTCATCCTAAGACTGTTCAAACGCAGACAACTATCAAGAAATTGAAGTCTCTTATCATGAAAGAAAAACCGCCGACTGAAAAATTCATTGCATCGAAATTAGAAATGTTTTCCGGAACCACAATTAAAACCATTCATAAATATTTGAAAAAACAGATGTTTAAATCTAAAGTTCATCTCTTTTTTTTTTTAGAAACCAAATGCTAAAAGAAAAGCAAATTGTAGAAAAATATGTAAAAAACATCTAGCTAATGAAAAATCAAAACTTGTGGTAACACTCCATGAGGCATGAGTAAATATAAGTGACTGTGATAAAATAAGATTAAATTTCTATTGCTAAGCTGACGGGAATGACAATACGAAATGGCTTCGTCATTGTACGGATAAGTTTCCCAAAAGATTCATGATACTTGGTGAATTTAGTTACAACAGCAAATTAAAATCAAAAAAGTCTCAACTAAAGCCAAAATTAATCCATTCTACTATTTACAGACAACTAATTTTTTTGATGAAAAAATTCTGATCTTATATGGAAGGGGCATTGATATAGTTAAGCGTGAAATGGCAAAGCCTCTAGTCATGCGTCTAAGTCAACTGTCACTTATTTAGCAAAGAAAGAATCAGAAACAGTAATACAGTAGAACGTCGTTTATCCGAATCAATTGGGACCGGACACCGTTCGGATACCCGATTGTTTCCATAACCAAAAAAACCTGCGGTTCATGCAGTATATGAGACGGGACACTTTACGAATATTGAAATTAAATCGCATGCGGGAAACGTGCTTAAAAAAAAGCAAAATGTCGCAATTTTACCTTTATTGTGGAAAATAATCACTTATATTTTGCTGCAAGGTCTTGGATTCTATTGAGCAGTAGGCATTTGATGGACCCTTGCTACTTTCGTCGTTGTTGTTGTCCCCGTCTTCATCCGTTTCATCATCGAGAGGGTCGGAATTTTCTTGTAAGGAAGTCACAATCTCGCCATCACTTAGGACTTGAAATGAACAATCTTCTGCATCGCATGCCATCCAGGTTTCCCCACATCTTCTTCGTCGCATTCTTTAAGTCCTGGGATCTATTGGACAAAGTCCGTATTCTCCTTCCTGTGATTGCCATTGAAGTCTTTTTCGCCTTCTAAATCTGGCCACAGCTTATTGTATGCATTTTTCAGGCTCTGTCTTTGGAGCGACATGTAGTTGACAGTACATGTAGTTGTCAAAAAATAAACTGGTTCGGATATTTGACGCTCCGGATGATAAACGTTCGGATAAACGACGTTCTACTGTAAAGTATATACCGTTTGATAAAATGCCTGTGGAATGATCTGACGCATCTCCTATGGATTTCTGTGTTTTCGGTTCATTAAAACGAGCCTTAGGAAAACGACATCCAAGAACACTGAATGGATTTTGGTTATCGGTTCCACAGAAATGGGGTAAAATTTGCTGTACAGTACTAAGAAAAAGTTTACTTTTATGAAAACTTTGAGCAAGACCTGTTGTTACGATTCATAGCTATCTGATAGAGGCAAATCTCTACAAAAAATATTGTATTTATTGATAAAAATTATTATTATCAAAATTATTTTCATAAAGTACAAACGACCCTCTGTACATTAGAAAATTTTCAGCAGGGGACCACGATTTAATTGAAATATATTTTGAAATTCTCACATATGGTTTATAGGGATTTACGTTACGTATGGCTTTATGGAAAGGATCAATCCAAACATTCACTCATTGCCATAAGAATTTGATCACCAAGAAATAATTGTGGGATCATACCAAAATTTGGTATGAAGATACATTTTGGGCAGATGTGCAAGGTATTAGAAATGCAGCGTGATTGTACATTGCGTATTGCCACTAGAAGGAGTTGAACTTCGTTCTCCTTGGAGTATAAAATAGGTAAGCTGAGAGGGTTTAGTGTGCTTAATCTTTCGCAAAAGAAACGCTGAGATAGACATGTCATTACGCTGCCATCGAAGGCAATATCAACAGCTCTCAGAGTTCGGGAGAGGAAGAAATAACGATATGATGGAAGCTGGGGTGGTCCGCTCGGAGAGTAACTCGTCAAGTAGGCCCTTCTTATTTGACCGTGAGGAGTTGTTGGGACCAGTGGACAGAAAAGACATCATTTACAAGACGACCAGGCTCAGGATTCTCTCGACTGACCACAGTCGTCCAGAAGACCGTCAAATCATTCGACACGAACGTGTAGAGCCAACTGCCTCATTGGCGGCTGCCCAGAAACAGGTAGAACCTTCACTACGGGCCCCTGTGTCTTCTCGAACCATTGCAAGGTGCCTGGCTGAAGGACATTTGGTATCGCGGCTCTCATTTCGTGTGTGTCAATACCACCCATCTATGCCTCTGTTTGGAGTGATGTCATGCACGATGAGATTGGCCTGCAACGAAATGGATCCAGGTCGTTTTCAGAGACAATTCTAGATTTAATTTGAGCAGTGATGACAATCGTATTTGCGTCTGTACGACACGTGGTGAACGCCTCAATCCTATCCTCACTTTACAGTAACACACCTCTCTCACAGCTGGTGTGATGGTATGGAGTGTCATTGCTTAGGATACACTTTCACCCCTAATATTGATTCGTGGTACATTGACATTCAAGAGCGTCCATGATATCCTTCAGCCACATGTGTTGCCACTCATGTAAGGGCTTCGAGGATCCATTTTTCACCAAGACAATGCTCGGCCCCACACAGCAAGAATGTTACAAGACTACCTCCACTACATAACCTCCATTCCCTGGACAACTCGATTCCCATATTTGTCACCAATGGGACATATCTGAGATAATTTGGGACGGCATGTCGGTCAGACTTCGAGTTTGTAATTATATCTTTACATTCATCACATTTACCTCTTTTAGCTAAAAATAAATTACAAAATGCATCATTATTATTGAGTAATTTTTAGAATTGTGAATAATGCGTCATTTCATGGTGAGACCATCCATTTTGTACAAATGTAACAAATAATTTTTAAAATATTGGTCAAAACATGAACTAAAAATTATCACACGAAAAAATATTTGTTTAATTTGGTATTTTGAAAATTTAATAATTTTTTTTTAATTTGTACAATTTAAAATTTATTGCTGTTTTGCAGCAGTTATACAAATAAAAAATAATCTGATTTAAAAAAGTTAAAACTGTAATACATTTCTGAAGGCAGATGAGCTTCTCAAAAGTGTTGTTACTTATGCTACTTTATCGACAGTAGCATCAGATCAAGGCCCACGAAATTTATTACGGCAAAGGGCTACATTTACGCCTGACGTTATCCGTAGCTTTGAGCATCATGCAGGTGACAGAGTGATTTGTCTCGATACCACCCCAATTTTAAGGGGGAACACCTTCGATGTGATCATGGGCCTCCTACCTCTCTTCCCCTTCCATCAACCTCACGAGGGGACATGCGGCTCGACGACTATTTAGAGTACCCCCATGCCACAAAGACACTATACATTTAGAAAATACATGCCTTCTCCGGGATTCGAAACCAGGTCCGATGGCACAACTGTCAGCTTCACTAAACATTGTACAGGATGGGTGGCTATAATTATTTTTTTTAATAATTCATATAACTAGAAGCCTGAAGAGCCGCAACCGTCTATTTAAATAATCACATGCGTCTTGCTGGCCACAGTTTGAAGATTCCTGCACTGGACTATAAATTATGACCAGTAGTGTATGGAAAGGTGCACTGAGAAAACGGCATTTCAATTAGAACAGTCTTTAAAGTTATTTAAGTATACCAGCGAGATGGAAATTCCGATGGAAGGGTAGTAATGTATGATTAGCCAAAGAGACTTAAAGCAAGTGAGAAGTCAAAAGATTAGGATTAAAGATATATATACAGGATGAGTACAAATGATGGACCCTCTTTTGAAAAATAACTTTATCGAAATTGTTGCAGATATTACAATAGGTGATGCATGAATGTAAAGAGAAATGTATCAAGTGTTTTTTCTTTTGTCCCAAATGTTCAATGTGTAAAACTCTTCTTACACGGCATACGTCCAATCTGTAATCCAATTCGTTCCATACATTTTGTAGCATCATTCTATCAATGGTTCGTAATGATTATTTGTTTGTCTTCCGTTGTTTGTTGTGTCAATTGCAAATGACACGGTGTAAAAAATAATTGTTTTTTCGAAAAACCTATTTTTGTGGCATTCAAAGTTCACAGGCAGCCCCGTAGACTTCTGGGGACTTTAAAAAATTTCCCCTCTCCAACCTTTTTCAATTGGCTATTCTCTTTTTTTTTGCATGAAACTGTTTTCTAAATAGATGATTGATTGAGAATGTTTTTTGTTTATTTATTCAACGCCCGTGTTTTAAAAAACCATTTGCCGGGGGGCCCAATACCGATACCCCGGGCGATGCGCCGGTTTTTTTCAAGAGTCCAGTGCATTGGAGCGAGTGGTCACTATCCATTCTGGCATAGCCGCAGAGTGGTTAAGCGAAAGAGGGCAACAAGCTCCCTTCAGGTGCCTGGGGACGCAAAAGGGGCCCGGGGTTTCCATGACTTACAAAGACTTGGGGGTCAGGGCAAAATTAGTAAAAGAATGGGTAATGTTTTTAGTTTTTGAGGCGGGAGTTTCCGTTTAACAACCCTTCCCTTTGAGATACCCCATGGGTTGGGGATTCCTCCGCCAGTAGGAATGGGGCTGAAACAGCACTTATCAAAAGGGTGGAGCCCAAGGAACCCGTCACAAGAAGGTCAGGGACATTTTAAGAAATGGGCCAACTGGGCCCCGGTCCAGGGCTTCAGCTTCAGTAAGGGGGCCTCGATAGTTCTCCACCCGGCGTCGATAAGATTATGATCGAGTAATTTTAATCTTATTCCCGGGAATATTCTCCGGAAAACTGGGAATTTCGTACTTATTCAATATTCTCCCCCCCCTCCCTCCGAGGTTTGTATACTGGATAAAATTTCATGTCTTAAAATGTTAAATAAACGTGTAAACCCAAACAAAACGTTAAAACAATTTTAATATTTTCGTTTGAAAGAATTAATTCATTAAATGTAGTAAGTGCAACTACAACATCCAAAAATTTTGCTTTAAATGCAAATTTTTGTTTAAATATATATGCATCAACTTTCAACTTGTAAGCTATGTTTGATAATCTGAATTACAGAAATTTAATTTAACGATGAGAAAATTATTCTTTCTTTTCATTTTAATTGTCCTATAGATTGCTTTCCTATAAAATTTACAGATATTTTACTTGGGCAGAGCATTTTTGTTTTGAGCGAAAAATAAGCAATGAAAGTTTTTAAGAATATTAGACATATAGTAACAAATATAGAAAAGAAAAAGATAACAAATAAAAGTCTCTTTAATGTTTATTAAACATCATTTCATTATTGGAGTTATCTATTTGACAAATGGAATGCTAATCTTTTTGACACACAAAAAAGTTTACTTTAAAAAAAAAAGTTAATGGAAATCTTTTTTCTATCATGCCATGAAATAAAAAAAATATCGTTTAATAAATTCATGTACTTCAGATTATTTTTTAAAATGACTAGAATTTTTGAAGGAAAAAAAATCAGAAATTGTAGAGGGAGATTGAAAAGGAACGTATCTCGAAAAGGAAACAAAATTACCAAATAAACTTTTCTCTCAGAAAATATTTAATGGATTTCTTGTTATTCCCTTTTTCGGGGAACTTTTTGTGGAATTCATATTACTTTAAATATTTAAATGCACTTATTTGATGTACTTAAGGTTAATTTCTCACGAAAGGATCGAAGACAGAGTTTTTATTTTCACAGTATTCTTGTAAATTTTGCAAAAAAAAAAAAAAAAAAAAGAGATTTTTTGATAATTGTTGGAAATGTAACATTGCTATCAATCACGAAAGCACTTTGATTGAAACACATTCGAATGTTATTTGGGATTCATTTATTTTATAAAGATTATAAAGATAAATCTTAAATTCTATAAACGTTTCTCGTAACAATTTTTCTCTTTTTTATCATTGTATTTATGAATTCTCGTTTTTAATGTAACAGTTATATATATATATATATATATATATATATATATATATATATATATATATATATATATATATATATATATATATATATATATATATACAGTCGAATCTTTATATTGCGAATTTTTCTATGTAACGAACTTTTTCTTGGAATCTGGAACATTTCACGATTTTCATCGTAAATAACCACTCTATAGCGAAGTGAATTTTCTATATAACGAAATTTTTCTTTTTTTATTCAATTTTTGTTCTCCATGCTCTTAAAAGTATTTCTGAAAAATTTCAAATTATTCTCTCTTTAAAACATTTTATGGTGGTCATAAATCTTGAACTGGTTTTTTAGATCCTAACTCGCCGAGATCAATAGGATTCTGGACGTTTTATCGAAGAAGTGCAACCCTTAACCATCATTGCTCAGTTCACTAGAAACATCTTCGATATCCTCTTTCACCCTCAGTGGAGTTGTCCCATGTCCCCGTGTTTTAATTATAAAATAATATATGTTTAATACTCCTTGTATGCTTTAAATTATAGAATGTCCTTAAAATTCATTAATTTTAGTATAAAATTATTTTCTTAATATGGAAGATACACAGTGAATTCTTCGACATTTTTTTTCTTGTTTTCCTTGCAGTTTTTTTCTTTCTTTCTTTCTTTTTTGATGGGTATGACATATAAAATAAACATATATAAATTTAACAAAAAGGTGTGAATAATTACTTCTTTTAATGTATAGTGTTTATGAATCAAAAATTCGTTTATAAAGTATATTAAAATATGAACTTCTATATGACGAACTTTTTTTCCGGGAATTAGTAACTTCATTATATAGAGGTCCGACTGTATATATATATATATATGTCATAAGAATAAAAATAATTATTTCTCAATCATTGCAAACATTATTAAAAAGTGTTGAGGAGTAGCTCTTATATCGTCAAATGTCTGGAATATTCTTTTTCATTAGAGGACTTGGTTTTTGGATGCACATTACTTATTATATTAGTAGGAAAAATTTATGGAATTTGAAAATTAGGCCTGTGTCTTGTAAAACAATAATTCAAATCACTATCATCCTTATTGCAAATATAGTTTCGGACGTTGATTAAGTATATAAATTAAGTAATTAATTAACTAACATTTCTGTCATAATTTGTTCCTCTTCAAGTGATTTATATTATCATTATTTTCATCCCTCTGTGGTGACATTTCAAGAAGTTATTAAAGGAATATCCTTTTTTCAATTCCTACTATTAGCTCACACTCTCTATATCTTTATTTATCTTGGTGGAATTTTCAATCGTTAATAAAATACATTTTAAAGCGCTCAATTGAGCTGAAATGTTGTATACATGATTATTTTGGATGACAATACAGTAATTTATTTATAATTAATAAAAATTAATCTATTAAAACTAATTATTCAGTGAATTACAAATTCTCAGCCGCATGGGCTTCCTTTTTGGCGACTTAGCGACCCTTTTGGTGACTTGTGTCAAAACTTTAAAAAAAAAAATTTCTCACGTTTTAAAGCATTTAGTTGAACTGAAATTTTACATACACGATTGTTTTGGATGACAATATGTGTTACTTTAATGATAATTAATGAAAATAAATTACTACTTAATGTTTCGATTCTGTCATATGTATATATATATATATGTATATTAATTGTAACTGTTTAATAAACAGTAGCTAAAATAAAATTTATCTTTGTAGATCTAAGTAGGGATTGACTTAATTTTTTTTTCATATTATTTGTTATTGATTGTAAATAAAATTATTCATCTGGAAACGGTGGGTTCACAATCGTCTTTCGAGACCTATCGATTTCATATGTTCACATCAAAGTACATAAAAACAGATTACAATTTTTAAGTTAACAGTAAGCTGTGAAAAATAGTAGTGTATGTCCCTCTTTCTGAAGAACATGAAGATTATTAAGTTGAAGAAAAGGGTGTGAATTACTCATTATCATTTTTTTTTGTTCAGTTTACACATAAACGTGTGTTTTTGTGTTATTTAAAAGGAAAAAAATATTTATCTTTTAATTTTAAACTCGCAAATAAACAAGAAAATTAAATCTTACTTTAATACTAGATTGCCCAAGGGGGTCCTTTTGACTCTGTGTGTGCTTTTTAATTTCAATTAGATAAACAATGGCGTATATAATGGCATAATTTCTTATACTTTTTTAGAGAAAATTTGTTTTCCGAATGAAGTAAATTTTTTTTAATGTTAATATTTACTAATAACTTGTTATATGACTTTAAATAATATAAACATTATTAAAAAATTAATTTTAAACAAATTTATTTACACATTAGTTAATTTTTCACAATGCAGTCATTTTGACGCTTTTGTGCAAAATTAGCAGTCGAACCCCTTATTACGAACCTCTATATTGCGAATTTTTCTATAGAACGAATTTTTAATGGAACCCAAAAAATTTCACGATTTTTTTTTTTAAATCCCCCCCAATAGGAAATACATTTTCTAATTAACGAACTTTTTTTTTGTGTGATTTAATTTTTTCTTTTATTTTAAAGTATTTCGGGACTTTTTATTACTTTTTATGTTTCTAAATCTTGAACTGGTTTTGGGAGCTTAACTCGCTGAAAGCAAAATTTACCGTTTTGTCCAAAAGTAACTTTTAACCCCCATTGTCCGTTCACGGCAAACATCTTCGATCCCCCCTTTTTCCCCCTCGGAGTGGTCTCGTGTCCCCTGTCCTTCGGCAAATTTCCGTTCTTTTACAATGTTGATCAGTCGCACATGTAACTTCGTTTCTTGTAGCTCGAAAATGTCAAAACGTAAGTGTTTGATTACCAAAGAAAATAATTCGATTTTTCAGGAAGTGGATAAAGACGCCCAAAACTTTTTTTGCAGGTTTTCTTTCTTATATATTTTGATAGGTAAAATATATGAAATAAAAATATATTAATTTACAAAAAGTTGTGAATAATAAATATATAGTGTTTTTGAATTAGAAATTTTTTCTGTGTGTGGTTTAAAAGTAAATTGAGAAATAAACCTCCATATAACGAATTTTTCATATAACGAACATTTTCTCAGGATTTAACGACTTCGTTATATAGAGTTCTGACTGCATATACTAAGTTTCAGTCTTTCTAGAGTTAAATTCAAAGGGTGTATTCTTCCTGAAAAAAATACACAAAATAAAAATGTTCCAAAGAAATAAGCAAAATATAAGTAAGAAAATCATTTAAAAAATAAGATAGCTTTCTTATCTTCTCATTCATATCGAGAGAAGCTCCAGAATAAATTTCATCACATTTCAATGAGGCGCTACAGAGTCTTTGGAAGGAGTATTCGATGCATGGTAGACTCACATATGCATTTTTAATACTTTTCAAAATTATGTTCCAGCTTCGAATTCTATATATACATTTGCCAGGTGAAGATATATATCTGCTGCAGCAAGTTTCTGAATTCCATGCAAAATTCTTTTTCATATTAGGTGTGACATCTCGTTTCGTCATCAGGGAGTGTATTCCACTGTATTTTCTAGAAAAGATTTGACAAAAGTTTGTAAAAAAGAAGAGATATAAGAAAGGTAATTCTCTTTATTTGAATAAATGGAAGATTTCTTCTTGTATGAGACGGAAAAAATGGCCCGCATTCTCACTTCAAAAATGTACTCTGAAATGGATGCTTAGAAAGGAAAGGTGAGCCTGTCAAATTTTCTTTGATTACCGTCATATTTCTCAGCTCATAGGATATACTCGTATCTTAAGGGTTTTATTTTGATTTAAGACTGCAAATATGGGATTGTTTAGAGCTTAACTGCGACTCAAAACTAACTGAGTCGTTTTTAGGGTTTTCATTGATTAAAAATAAACAAACAAAAAGAAAAGAAAAGAAAATGGTACAATATAATTCTAATGTTCAAGTATCCACAAAATGAAATTAATGATACAAAAAAATTAATTTTGACAAAGATACTTGTTATTTTAACAACACGATACATCTTTTCATTGTTATCACCTCTAATTTTAAATTATTTACATGAATACATTTAAGTAAAACCTCATCAGTATCAATTCATATAGTTCATTTAATTTTCAATGGAATTTCAGGTAATTTTTGATTACGGTTTTACTTATATGTGTATATAACAAAAATACTCAGCTTTATGAATATGTATTTGTATAGAAAATTCTGAATTGATTGCACAGATTTAAAAGTTAATTTTAGATTATTAGGATGCTATTATTGTTAAATATAATATAAATATTCATATTTTCAAGCAATTGTACTTTTATTACCACCCTCTTCAAATCATAGATGCAAGTACAACAGCTGTTAAAAATAATATATTACATTAAAACTCTTCCCCCACCCTAGGTATTACAGCATAGACAACTATAAAAATATTCTTAATGTTATTTCTGTAATTTTAGGTACTACTTCATAGTTTGGGCTTATAATTTTTTAGTAAACATAGTTTTATACTTATTGATATTGCCACTATTCAGCCTTTACTTTTCAAACTTTGAATATGTATTTGGATCCTTGAAGGTTGCAGTTACTTGTTTATTATTCTCATTCGTAAGTTATCTACGTATTTTCGAACGTATCTTTAGGCATGCTACCTTTCTACCTATGTATAATGGACTTAGAACTTCTGTTCATTATATTTTCGATAATTTCGCCCACTATTGTTTGGTTGGGAAGGCGGGTTGAAACCCCCCCCGGAAAGAAAACGTTCTCAATCCACAATCTTTATAATTATCTCAGCCATTGTCTTTTCGAAAAAACCCAAAGGGCTTTTTAAGTATTAAAGGATTTGTTCTTAAGAAGGGGTTATATTTTCACAAATTTCCCTATGCATTGAAAAATGAATTGAAATACATTTTTGAATAAAACCTTTTAATGTTTTATAATAGCTGTTATCGGGGCTTTAATCTGAAGAAATTTGATGTAATGTGTAGTGTTCCAGTTTTGAGCTTCACTAATGTAGTCATTTTAATTCTGAATGGAAACAGGTAGGTTGCTTCAACTGATAATCGAATGGTTTTTTTTCATACATTAGGTACAAATTGGTAAATCATTGGGGTTAATTATGAAACGGCAATTTAAATAAAAGTTGAAAAGTAGAAATTTTAAATAAGTCGAACCTCTACATTGCGAATTTTTCTATGCAGTGAATTTTTCCTTAAACCTGAAATTTTAGAATTCTTGGAAAAAATAACCCCCTTATAGCAAGTGCTTTTTTCATATAACGAACTTTTTTCAGAATTTAATTTTTTCTCCCTTTTCAAAAAGAGTTTCTGAAAAATTTAAAATTTTACCCCTTTTAACACATTTTATGGTGGTCAAAAAATCGGGAACGGTTTTTTATTAGACCCCAAAATAGCAATACAGTTCGGACGTTTCATGGGTTTTTCCCCCCATTGCCTAGTTCACTAGAAACATTTTCGATACCCCTTTTTTCCCCTCGGGGAGTTGTCCTGCCCCCATGTTCTAATTATAAAAAAATGAAAGAATTTACTTGTATCTTTAATTTAAAATGTCCTTAAGATATTTTCTTTATATTGAAAAAAAAAGTAATTCTTCGACATTTTTTCTTTTTTCATTTTTTTTTTTTTTTTTTGTGGGAAAGATATATAAAATAAACATATATTAATTTTTAAAAAATTTTGGAATAAATTTCAAATATATAGTGTTTATAATTAAAAATTTTTTTTATGTGTTTTATAAAAAATATATCTAAAGATGAACCTCTATATAACGAATTTCCCATAAAACGAACTTTTTTTTAGGTTTGGACTTTTTCAGAGGTTTAACTTATATGAATGAAAAATAAAAATATTAATTTTTTATAGTTATTTTAAAAAAAAAAAAAAGGATACGCTATTTTAAGTTTTTTTATTAAATACATCTTTTTAAAAATTTTATAACATCATTAGTTGAATTAAAAAAAACATTCTAAGCAAAATATTAGATTTAATATAAGATTAATATGGTAAGAATATCTAAGAAGAGAGTTATTTTGGCAGGGAAATTAAAAGGGGAGAAAAAATGAAATATTTTAAAAATATTATGGGATACCAAGGCCTTACTCTTTTAGCATACAAGATAATTTATTTCTTATCACTTTTCAAGTTCCAATTCACATCAATAAGTTCATTATTGATGAAAAATGGAAAACTTCAAAATTTATTATTAAAATTTATTTTAGAACGGCGATACAGTTTTCTAATTCGTATTGTATCTGTTTGTAAATTCATGTAAAAAACTAAAAAAGAATTATAAACCTCTTGTTATGTTATCGTAATTCCTACCTGATCGGAAATTTCAGAAAAAAATTGAAATATGATTAAAGTATTGAGAATTTTACAAAAGTTATGAAGCTACTACGTTTTTTTAGTTAACAGTTTCGTCTTCAATTGAAAAGAAAAATATTCTATTCAATAAATTAAATTTGTCCTAAATTCTGAGTTTCATAAAATATTGTGGTTAATTTTTTCTTTAATATCCCAGAATTTCATAATTCCTTAGTTTTATCGTATTGTATAATATATTATGGCTATATTTCATTTAATTCTAAATAAAGGCTTTTTGTTAATTTTATTTATTAACAGTTCATTTTGAAAATATTTGTTAAAAAAGCTATTGAAATACTAACGAATATTGAAAACAAGTTATATAATCAATTTTAAATTTTAATTTAAATTTTTTTTATTTTTTATAAATTTTAGTTTGGGTAACCCTTTAGAAATTGATCTCCAAAATTTTTTTCAAATTAAAAAACCCTTTTTGGTAAATTTTAAGCATCTAAGAAAAGTATGTAATTAAAATGGTAAATATTTTTATTCGATTTCATCATAAAATATTATTTTATTATAAACTTTTTTTAAAAAAAAAAAAGGTCATTGGATAAGTTATGTTTGTTTTCTATATAATTGATAAAAAAAAAATATTACATCGGGTAAAAAAAATTTTATTATAAGTAACCAGTTTTTAATTTTTAATTATTTAAAAAAAAAAACCTAATACCTTAAAAATTTTCTAAAGAATTTTTTTCTTTTATCAAAGGTTAAGGATCGAAAATAATAATTTTTATTAAATAAAAAAAGGCATAAGCAAAAATCTAATTTAATTGATAATTCTATCACTATCTTATTATACATTTGATTTGGAAAAGAATAGAGCAATACAGATGTATTTATTTGTTGCTAATCCTCCAGGGTCTGACGAAATCAGACAACGTAAAATGAAATTATTGACTCTCAAAAAGTCGAACACAAGAAATGGATGTGTTTAGATATATTTATGCTTGTGAGATCCACGCAACTCATTATGTGTTTGGTAGAAGCCTGGTGATCTTGACACCTTCCAGTTCATATGAAGGAGGAAAGGTGCAGATTTTGTTGATCCAAGAATTGGAGAACCAAATGGTAGAAGTCTGTCTTGGCTCCAAAGCATGCTGATTTTAATCGGACACAATGGAATAGTCTTCACGTCTACGGTGACCCTACCAATAGCGAAATCCTAACGTATTTCGCGCCTTCCGACCAGGAACACCATCCCGCCAAAATGAGACAAACAACAGGACTTGGGAGGAAGCAAGTGTTTCATTGATTAAAGGAATAATGAATATTTTACAATCGTAAAGGATCGAACGTATAATTCAAATTTTTTTTCATAATGTAGGACCAGGGTGAGGATGTAAGCGAGTTATAATTTTTCTTTAAATGTTCATCTTTTCTATTTTAAGCATTTAACATTCATACACAAAAGTCTTTTTTCTTGAAGCTCTTTTTTCAAATTTTTTAAATAGAAATGTTTGGATTCAGTTTCAAACTTTTTCACATTTTAAGTTTTGCAATCCTTTAATGCAGACTTAAATCTTAACAGGTTTGTGATTGCAACAATTATTGGAAAACGCTTTAGAATAGAGACTGAATTACAAACTATCTTTTCTTTGGAGTGTATAACTATTAAATCAATATATCGCAGATACTCCGGCTTTGAAGTAATGATTATGAACGAGTTCTTAGGCATATCAAAGCGATTTAATTATACCTTCAAAATGGTTACATTTTCCAAGGAATGTCAGAGAAGTAATAACAAAGTTTGCATCTGCCATTTGAAGCCTTGTTATCATTTTAGGTGTAAGTAATTAAATATACTTACAACTTAAAATTATTCTTTTTTGAGCTTCATCAAAATAATTCACCTAGGAAAATTTGAAGAAAAACTTTTTCGAGTAAATATCAAGAAAAATAGAAAAGTGATTATGAGATTCTGAAATTAAAATTACAAGTAAATATTTTCTGATAGTTTGCTGTGTATTAAATATCACCTCAGAAAATTTTAGTTAAGCTGAAATTTTATTGTTTTGAAATGTAGTTAGTTTACTTTACATAACTAAGAACTTTCTGTAGAGTATTAAAATATTTTTTTTGATACGCTAAAGCAGTCTTTAATAGAAGCTTTATCCTCTCGTGGGAGTGTATTTAAGGAGTAAAGATATGATGGGAAAACTGGAAAGGTATAAGTACTTAGAGTTTTTCTTTAAAAGAATTCCTTCAAAGAAATAAAATCGAAGTAAAAAAAAAAAAACTCGAAATTTAGAGAAATTTAATTTTGTTTCGATTATTTTCTGCCAGTTTACGCTTTTGATTTACATCAATGGGTTTTTCAAAATATTAAATATTTAGAAATTTAATTATCACCAATTATTATTAAAAAATAAGAAATTCAAAAGTTATGAAATTTAATAAAAATTATAATTTTAGTTGTAGTTATATTCACCTAAAATTCCATTCCATTCCATTATTATAATGAAAAAAAAAACAGTTTCACTGTCAAAATAAATAAGAAGTTTCCGTAAACATTATTTATATTGAAATCAATTTTGAAATATAGAATCCAATATTTACTCTTTGAAATCATAAAATCATTCTGTCATTAAAAAAAAAACAAGTTCACTGTATTTTCAATATAACTATTTACATAAGTTCTACGGTAAATAAAGACATCCTAATATGAATAAATATGATTCTTTATCACACAATTGTTGAGCCTTTGAGATTTTAACCATATAAATCTATATATAAGGGTTTGACTAGACCATGTTTGCTTAATGTTAACAAAAAAGGAGTAGGTTTGATTTACATTTTCACAAATGTAAAAAGACTCTAAGTGTATATTTGTTACCATAAGTTGAATTTTCTCTGTTGGTTGATTATCTCCGAATGTTTTAGACAGATTTTTATTTAATTTTAAGACATTTTTAACATAAAAATGTAGTACGAAAAATACCATACAGAAGTTAGGTATATAAACTCGCAAACATTGTGAACTTCTCTTTAGTGTGAAAATCTGTATAAATAGAGCCCTACAAAGCAAAAAAAAAAAAATAGAAATTAAAATAATTTGAAGCAAAATGTTTAAGTAAAAATTTCGTTTTAATTATATGTTTTGTAAAAATATACCTAGCTTCTAATGAATACAGTTTCACATTAAAATTAACTATAAACTTTTTTCTTTTAAATACATGCATTAAGAAAAAGAAATTACTATTTCTGTCTATTATTGAGGAGAGGAATGAGAGGCGATCATGTATCTTTTCTAATTTATTGCCTAAACGAGAGTGGAGACGTCACAAAAATTAAGTTCTAAGACAGATGGATTTCCTCGACCATGTCCTTCACACTCTTTTGATAAATGAATCTTTTAGTGAAAAGGACTATATATATATATATATATATATATATATATTACTGAAATTTTCATTCTTATAGAAGAGGCTTATCACATACTTTTTTTCCCCCATTGTTTTGTTTTGAACATTTAGAAAACAATGTTTTTTGTCTTGCCAATCCAGAGAAAGTATAAAAATACGAATGACTCATATCTTCTTTACTAAAAGATAGGATACCCTTTTCTCAAAATTATACAGCTTGCACACAGCGGGAATTTATATTAAAAATGAGACGGATTTTGATTTTCCATGATAGTATGTCCTACTACATTTCTGCTTTAGGTTCTGAGTGTTTCTTAAAGGGGGAAGGGGAATTACAGTTTGCATGTATTCTGAGGAATTTTTACCCTGCTGAAAATGTATTCTGAATTTAAATCCTGTTATACGACAGTGATATCATATAATAGGAAATATGGCAGTATGATCGTTGCTGCTAGAAGATCTTACTGGCAAAGTCCATGGGTAACTGACCTCGGCGCAGACTTACGTTAAGATGGATTGATTATGTTTAAAAACACTTAAAAATTTTAAAGGTCAAAAATTGGGAAACAGTTGCCAACAGTAGGGATGCATGGAGAAGACTTCTGGAGAAGGCCATGGTCTACCCAGGGCTGTCGAGCCATTGAAGAAGATATGACATTAAAAGAAGGCAGTCTTAGTCACATCTGTCATTAAGGAGGAATTACAAATTATCTATATTATTTGTGATGGACCTCGTAATTTTAAACCACGGTCAGGTAATGCGAATATCACCTGAGCTACCATCCCTTCTCTTTACTACACCCCATATACGGGAGGACATTGAGCCACGACTTATTTAACGTACATAGACCCCTCTACACGGTGAGTCTTCGGTGATCTAAAGTGAGAATACCTAATATGTTTCTTTCAGTCCGCTCCAGGGGCTTAGATGTAGCGTGCCCGCTTCATAAGCCTAAGGTTGAGGGTTCGACCCCGGCTGGAGTCGATAGATTTTCTGGATGCGAAAATAGTAAGAACGCATGCCTTATTATTATGTGGCATGTAAAAGATCCCTTGGGTATCAATTTGTCTCTGGTTCTTTCGGCAAAATTAAATTATGGAAATAATTAGCATCCGACGAGAGAGCTTGAATTAAATTAATTCAAGCGTCCAAATTTGGTGGCGAGAGTAAATGTTGCCACCACTGAAATGACTCTCACATTTCGGGACTTGCCATGTCTACAAAGGCTTAGTTGCTAATATGTAGCCCATTAAAAATGTATCCTTCATAATGAAATATCAAGACTTATATATATACCACGAAGACACACACACACACGCATATTATGACATCTAGAAATTTTTGCTATAATTCTTATCGGAAATAAATCTTTATTCAAATGAAGAATAACAATATTCAATCATCCAAACATTTAACTCCAGGTGCCTTTCTTTATCTATGGTTTTTCATATTTATTTTTATAACAAAATGACTAGATCAAGCCAATTGATTTAATTGACATTCTTTGTAATAACTGAGCTATAAGTAAGCATATATGTTATGATAACGGATGCGGAAAAATTTCTCTTTAGAAGATTTAGAAGATCCTCTTAGTTTGATTGGTGCAGATATAGAAAATGTTGACATATTGATATTCTAGTGGTTTGTAAATTTGCGTCCTTTTCCTTCCTTCAAGCTGTCATTCTGGAGAGAATATTGCTCCTACTAAATATGATTGACGATTCATTGTTCTTTTTTTTTGTCTTATTCTTTCCAAATGATTTTAAGACAAAAAAGAGAACGAAGGAATAAATAATAATAAAAAAATGAATAATCTTATCCTTTCGTGTTCTTTATAAAATGAACCATGTTTTAAATTTCTCCCCTCTCTGAAAAAGTGATTTGATAAGGGAATATTATAAACAGAAAAAAAAAAGATCGTTGATCCCCTTTTATTTCTTATAGTTTTCTTTCATCGGATTGTATCGGGATTACCGCAACATCTTGAAAACGAAGTGCTTTATAACGGACTCAAAGTGAGTGATCTCCTTTACGACTTCTACTAAAAGAGTAAAATTGTTTTATTTCCAGTGATAGTACATATAAATTGCACGTATATATTTGTCCTGCTGCATGTTTGTATTCTTGTAATTGAGGGAGTGAGAGTTTTATTAACTTCACACTATAAAGCAACACGTGGGCTATTGAAAAGCCTCGTAATTTAGAACCCTGAATAATGACGATGACAACAACTGAGCTGACACTACACTCTCCTTATAATCACACCACAACAGCGGGAGGACATTGACCTTCAACAGATTAAACGTGATTTGCTCTCTCTTCACGGCGAGTCTTCAGTGGCATCAAGTCTCGTACTTTTGTAAATATGCTGCTTAAAGAGCTACATTTTGAAGTCTTGTAAGAGATATTGGACTATTTGAGATTTACATACATTTTCCTTAAAATATATTACATAATTTTAATCACTTGAATTCAACTTCAATGTCGTCATTTCAGAAGTATAATGAAAAATTAATAATAATGTAGTTTTAGATTCTCCTTCAAGTGGATAAATTTAAGATGTAATGCAGACAAGGCAAATTGCTGTTTCTTTTGTTAATGAATATATGTCCATATAACTTTTTTTATGTGAAGTGGAGATCATGCGACAGAATTCAACAGATTTAACATTCATTATCCCCTCTACACAGTGGATCATTAGTGGCTCCAGGACTTAAACCTGTGGCACGCTGGCCACTAGTTTTTGACCATAACTACTACGTTACCAAAACCACACCATAAACTAACAGCTGCCTGCACAAAAAGAGGATTTTATAACGTCATAATAATGTTAGTGATAATTTTTATCCCCCTTCTTATGGGCTAAACAAGACTTTGAATTTCATCCACTTCTCATTAATACGTTTATTTTAATCACAAAAAGACTTTGATGTAATCGGGAACATTACGATGCTCAAAACAGACTCTTGCCCACAATAAAATAAATATTTCGT
>BMAV01007355.1:0-84100 GCA_019973955.1 Trichonephila inaurata madagascariensis
AAAATGACCCCCCCAAAAAATTTTTTTTAATTTTACAAAAACTAGAACATTTTATCTTAGTGATTATATGAAATTGCTTAAAAAACAGTGATTATATTAAAATAAATGACCTTAAATTTGGAAATAAAACAATGATTTATAAATCTGAAGGTTAAAACACTTCTACTGTTGTACAGAACATACACAAAAAAATTCTACAAATTATTTTCAAAACATTTTCAGCAATCGTTGTCTCCATTTGAGTTTTGGGGAAAAACACATTTCGAGCAAAACGCATTTTAAAGTTTGCCATTTTGTGTAAAGTTATGGCATCTGCTTTTACTAAACACACTTTTATCTCTAGGGATTGGGAAATAAAAAATAAAAAACTTGGTATTTTTATTAAGTTAATAAGATGGCCTATAAGATAAAATCTTAAAAAAAACTGTCAATTTTTGAAAAAAATCATGATTTTAGGGGATAGTCGGATACCTTAAAATTATTTAGTTTCTTTTGTATTTTCAAGGTACGATCAGTAAATGTAGTAAATGTAATTAGGAACTTAAGATGTTTAAATATTTCGAACACAAATACATCGTCCTTTGAAAATTGTTTTACTCGATGCAATGGATTTCTGTCAAGAATCGTACATGTATTAGAAACTTCTGGAAAACTTCTCATTTAAGTTCCCTTTTAACAAGACCTTGTCTGAAATATTGACAAGGATTACATCAGGAGGTCAAGGAAATCATGGGGAATTTTTTTGTCTAATTTACATGCGACTCTTGGTTAGATTGGTGATTTTTGCACTTTTATCTTTCTGATGTCCAAGCTGATGTTAACAGGGAATGTTAATCATACGGAAGGCTGATTCTCCAGAAGTTTCTATTAATACACCAATGCCATTAAAGTTTAATTAATAAGGATTCTTTTCGAAGAACAAAGAGTATTTTTGCAAACATTTAGAACTGAATTATTTCTGTGATCATTCACATTCCGTACCGGTTGCAAATTTATACTTACACTTTTCAAAATTATATTTAAAAAACTATGATGAATACATGGTATTTTTAAAAATGTTTAAGGTATCCGACTACGTTCGGAACCGTAATTTTGAAAAAGCGCTTAAATGGATAATTTTCATGATATTTAGTGTCACTTAGACTAGAAATCATGTATACAATTGTTTTAAGAACATTTTGACAAAAAAAAAATGATTTAAATACAATATTTTGGCAAAAAATTAACTAAGAATAATTTTTTTCAAAATGTTCTCCTTGTGAAAAAAGCTTTTATTATAATAATATTTTCCTGTATATAGCCTCAGACCCTCTACAGAGGGCTTTAACTAGAATTTTTAAAATATATAGCTTAGAAGTGGGTTTATCCATATTTTACGACAATAGAGGGGAGCAATTTTAAGAAAAAAACGCCGATAATTATTTCAATGGGTGGTAACTCTGAAATTAATGTGAATTTTTCAAAGTTGAGCCTCGGTACAGAAGTCTGAGCTATATGCAGGTAAAATAGTATTATAATCGAAGCATTTTTCACAAAAAGAGAACATTTTGAAAAAAAGATTATTCTAAATTAATTTTTTGCCAAAATATTGTATTTAAATAAATTTTTTTAACAAAATGTCCTTAAAACAATTTTATACATGTATTCTAATCTAAGTGATACTAAGTATCATGAAAATTATCCATTTATGCGCTTTTTTAAAATCACGGTTGCAAACGTAGTCGGATACCTTAAGCATATGAGAATAGAAAATTATATATTTGAAAGAAAATATTTATTTAAAAAAAAAACAAAAAAAAATTGCAAACAAATTTGATTTTTTTATTATTAGTGTTCCAAATCAAATTTTTCAGATGTATTTTTCTGTACTTTATATGTATATATCTTCAAAATCTGTAGAATCTTTTTCTTTAATTTTTAAGTAATAACGATAAATATGCAATATTGAAAGCAATTAACATTACTAAAAGCTTACGACTACTTTGAACACCCATTTTCTGTCCAATACAGATTTATAATATGGATCATTGTGCAAATGTTCATGAAAAAGTGATCTAAAACACGCGATTTTAAAATCCTCGTTCTCATTTCTTCTTCAATAGGTATAATTTCTAATTGCAAAGGTATTATTGTATTATTTCAATTTAGATTGATCACCTGGATTATTTTTCAAGCTATGCATCCCTAAATTCAATTAATATCCCTAGCAAAATATAATTCTAATAGGTAAAAAAATGCTCCGAATTTAACTGTGTTGAGAATTTGCAATCCCGAAATTCAAACTAATGTTTTACAAAAACTAACTGTTTTTATTCAAGGAAAATAATCCGACATGAATTCCATGCATAATATATACCTACACAAGCATTCTTTGAACTCACATCATAAAACTATATATAGAGCAGTGCTTCTCAAACTTTCAATACTGGCGCCCCCCTTTTCAATCACAATTTTTATCGCGCCCCCTTATACTTAATAAATTACGAAAGCAAAAATAATTTTGACGCTAAAGTACAATACACGATTTTAAATTTTTAACCGTACAAATTAATAACATAAGTTTTAAATTTTTGCATATGTTATTTTTAAGAAAAAAAAAAAAAAAAATTTAATAGGAAAATTATGATTTATTTTTCCTTTCTAATTTTTTAAATTGGAACATATTTCAAAATGCGTGGCTGTCGGGAAACAAAAATAAATATCAGCTAAATATAAAAAAAGAACTCAGAGGGTCAATTTCAAAAAAAAATTGAAAAATTTTTGATCTGCAAGACAAACCCATGGAAGCCCAAATCTTTTTAAATTTTTTCTTAATTCAGTATTAATAAGATAAGGTAACATATAAAAAAAAATTTAATACTTAAGTAATATTTTTTTTAAGTAAATTATTTTTAAGTAATAGGTTAATTATGTTATTTTTCTTTTTTAATTTTTTAAATTGAAACAGATTGAGAAATAATTTTTAAATTTAAAAAGATTTATTTCTTTCGGTCCATTTCTAAAAGTACAAATGTCATTAAAAATAAAAATCTATGTTGCTCTTTATTATCCATTACATCTGGCATTCTCGCGAACGTTCATGTGAGTCTGGAAATTTAACCCGATCGCAAAAATATGTAAAAATGCTGTCCCTGTACAATTCTAGTCAGTCTTGGCCAATCGATTAGCTACCGAATCCTTTGAAAAAGTCATTTCATTCCCACGCGTTAATAGTAATTACGGTATTAAAAAATTACGGCGGGATTAAAACAAAATCATATAGATATTTTTTTAAATCACAGCGAGCATTCGACGATAATAAACATCAACAAGTACACAGACGGGGGCAAATTGATAGCAAGTTACGAATGGGTTAGGATCCATTTCAAAATACTTGAAGGGCTCTCAACTGGCAAAAAGAGATTTCTTAGTTTTACACCCAGGAGAAATTAAAGGGAAATTTTTGGAATAAATCACTTTTTAAATTTTCGGGATAGAGGTGGATGCTGAATTTTCTGCACTGAAAAAAAAAGCATTTCGTATACTATTACCTTTTTTTAAATCATCCCTTTTTGTGAACCCGGATTTTCTGGATGGCTACTTTGAAGACAAAATATAAATCTCAGCTAAATATCAAAAAAAAAACTTAGTGTCAATTTCTAATTTTGCCTTCCCTTTTAAAACTTTGCTCTTCAAGACAAACCCCTGGAAGTCACTGATAATTATTAAACTTGTTCTTATACTGGCTGAAGTACCCACCTTTAAAACGGTTTATTTTTTTAAAAAAGATAAAACATTATTCTTGAATAATAGCTTAATTGTAAGGGGAGTAAAACCGGCATGACAATGTATACAAAAAAAGTAAAATAATTTATTGAAATGAATACTCATATTATAAACGGTTTTGAATGAACTGTAATTTTAAGCCCCCGCAGAATTAGCATTTAGAATAATTGCTAAATAATAAAAAAAAAATATAAAATTTAATGAATAACAATTGTGTTATTTTTTTTTTTTTATAGCGGGAAAACCCGGGGTCAGGTATGCACTCGATACTAACGTTAATGGTCCCCGGGGTGATGCACCCAATTTTTTTTTAATTATTTTCAATATACAAGATAAAAAATCACAATTTCAGTGAATAATTTAACTAAGATAAAATATACTTACCTATTTCAAGGGTTTTTTTTTTGTCTTTCATAATTTTAGAAAATATCCATTAAAACTGAACTAAATTGTTCCAAATGTGCGTGACCGTAATAAAGGATACAAATCACAGACACTTTTTGCTAACATTACAGGAAAGTTATTTGCAAGCAAAACTGTCACATTTTGTTCACGTTATTGTAATTTTAATGCCCTTTTTGATAATCGATAAATATCCTGTTGAACTTTTCTTGCTTGTGTCTTTTGACGGGTGAAGTGCATTTTGCGGTACACTTATGGCTTCATATTTTCTTGATAAAGTTCTTAATGTAGCTATTGAAAATTTTCTTTCGTTTCATGTTTATTGCTTTTCCAAATTTACTTTCTCTAACATGAATGCATTATTTCAAAGTGTTTCCCTTTTTTTTGATCAGCTTTAATTTTCCCTTTTCAGAGAGATCACAGATGCCCAATTCTTTTTTTATATCCTGCTCATTTACATTTATAAACCATAATCAGTCGTACAACATAACAATTAAAACCACTAAGTTATTCATAGGGGAAAATGCAGCATGTTCAAGAAAATATTTTTGAAAAAATAGTGGTCGTGCCGGGAACTCGGTCTAAACAAGTACCTTAAGATTCTAAAAAAACGTTTGCCACTCCCAAAAAAGGAGATATGTTATCAATTCATTTTAACTCCCATTAAGACTGTCATGTTAGAGGATTCTCTGTCAAGGTTATTGGTAACAAATAAACAGTTTTCCCAGAATTATCGATTTTTGTGTTATATGTTTCAGTGTACTCATAAAAATAAATCTCGGCCAATTAATCCTTCAAAGTGCTTAATATGCTTATCCATGTAATCATAAAACTCTTTCACATTGTGAAATAAAAGCTCAACAGAATTATATAATTTACAACTTCCCTAAAAAAAGGGAGGCAGGTAACCATACCAGTAAGTTCAAAACCAGCAAAAGTAATATTTTGGGTTAAAAGAAACGTAATAAAAAAAATCTCTCATTGTAGGATTACAGCAAAGCAAACAAAATATTTTTTTTATTTAGTTATAGGATCAAAGATAGCTAATGAGCGTTCAAAGTAGAATCTTTTATTTTTGATGAGCTTTTTTCACCAGATGATATATATAAATCATATCAATGTAAATCTGTATTTTTTTTAACCTTTTATTTTCGATATGCTCGCGCCCCCCTTGAAGGGTTATCGCGCCCCCCCAGGGGGGCGCGCCCCACAGTTTGAGAAACACTGATATAGAGTATTCTTTAAAATTGAAATATTTAAAGAAATTCGTAAGACAATGTTGGAATTCAAAAGTTATTTTTTCTAAAATCTTTCACTTATGACTACAATGGATATTAAAATATGTAATTGATTCGAATTGAATTTTTTAAAAAAATTAACAAAAGTACATTTGATGATACTCGTAAGGTTTCGAAAGAAATTTTAATATATATTTTAATTAAATTTAAAACATTATTTGACTGAGAATTCAAATAAAATGAAATAGAAATCGTCTGCTTTCTGTGCGAATTTAATATGCAATACTCTTATGTTAGGTAAGAGCGATTTTCTTTTCAATTTCCGATGCACCATAAAAAGAGTTATAAGTAAGGACAAATATATTTATCACAAAATCTATGTTCAAACTTGGTTACTTTTCCATATAATTGACAATAATATAATTTTTCATATTGATAGCTGAGTTCACCCATTCCTCCTAAAAGAGATGGACATGTGATGTGTATTTAACTGTAACTGTAACAGAATCATTCCGAAATACGAGGATGACACGCTTAGAATACTTAATCTCTGTATACATGTTAGATGTTTTTTGTACAGTGCCGTTAATATCATGATGTAAGTAAATTAGTTAAAAAGTAATATGCAGATAATCATTACGAACCACACAAAACATAATATGACTTAAACACTGTCTTGAAGCCACTCATTGGTCTGAAGCGTTGACCTCCTATTAGTTCTTCCTTTTAAGGCAACCAAATTTTATCTCTGCTAAGTCGGGGCTATATGCCTGTTGTATGACCAATTTAAATCCTTCAGAAATTTGTGGGTACAACAGAGGATGAACAAGTCAATCAAAGTTTTTATATTGATTCCTTCACATGCAAAGAGTTTTATTGTTTGGCTCATTTTCCTTTAATTTCTGCTAAACTGTCCCCTTCTGATTGAAAGAGAAAAAAACACTATAACACTACGTAACTCACATTTGATAAGAGTGACATTTGTTAGTCAGCTCAAAATAACGAATTTGCGTTGTTAGTGACAAAGGTTATGGTTAGATATGCGTTAGCGTTAACCACGCATTTCCGCGTCCTATTATTAGTCTAGTTCAGTGTTTCTTAAAGTGTGGGGCACGCCCTCTAGAGGGGCGTGATAACCCTGCAAGGGGGGCGCGAACATATAGGAAAATTGAAAATAAAACATTATTTAAAAATTATCAATCTATTAAAAGGAAACGAAACAAAATATATTCTGACCACAAAAAAAATACACATTTAATCTGATATACTGTATGATATACTATACTTATAAATGTATCCGGAAGGCACAATATATTTGATATTAAATATCAATACTAAGTTAAGAACAAGTTTAATATTTACCATTGATTTTTCCATGGGCTTATCATGAATAAAATTGTATACAAAATTTAATACTTATGTTGATAATTTGCATGGTTTATAATTAAGATCGTATTGTAGCTTTAGCATCAAAGTATTATACATTATTACTGCATTCAATACATTGTTATTGGGGAGGGTGGAGCGAAGAAAATTATGATTGAAAAAGGGGTCGCAAATATCTAAAGTTTGAGAAGCACTGGTCTATCTGATTCATGTCTAAATCGGAGGTTGAAAGAATAAACGACACCCTTATAATATAATTAAAGTATCATAATGTGATTAGTATATAAAAATGACGTGTTTTGTCGTTTTTAGTTTATTTATAAATATGTTGCTAAGATTTTGCGATCTATATATATGCATGCAACATACCTATTCAAGTAATTACCGGAAGCCATTACAAAATGTATCATCTGGAATATTCCTATTTAATGCATTAAAAAACTACCCGAATCACCTAATTATTAGGATTTGCTACTCTAATAACTCTATGACTCAGTTTTCAATTTGATTCTTCGTAAATACGCAGATAAAGTAAAATTACAATAATAATTTATGCAACGACTTGAAATTATACCCATATACATTAACAATAATTCGTCTTTTCAGGTGCATTTTGAAACGTATATTTCGTTGCATATAAACTAACGATTAACAATTTTTAAAATCATTTTTTAAATTAAGATTTTTTTGAAAATTACGCATGCTTAATGTTTTAATGTTATATATGAACTTTGTTATTTTGAACAAAAAATGGTTTATTTTAATGATAAATATATTTTTAACATCTTTTTTTCGCGTGTTCATGATTACAACTAGATGGCATAAGTATTAAAGGTTTTTTTTATATAAGTATACCACGTTTCGAATATGTATCTCTAAGAACGCTTGTAAAGCCTAAAAAATAAAGTATATATGTTGCCCGAAACCAGACTTTAAGTTTTTAAATTGAATAAATTTCTGAAAAAGATACAAATATTTAAAATGTTCATTAACTTAAGCTAATAATGTATAAAAATATGAAATAATACATTTCATTTACGTATTTCATTTCATTCTTCGTAAAATTTTAATTTAATTTAATTAATTGAAAAGCGCAAAAATGATTTTGTTTAACCTGACACAATTCAGATTCCCTTATACCTGGATCTAACATCCGCAATGGAACAAAATTTGGAATGGATACGAGTGATGACATGGAAAGTATGATTTCGTAAGAAAGAAATTGATTCCAACATCATCAAAAGGGTTGTTTATGACACTAAACAACGCAAAAAGTGTTACAAAAGAAACAAAATATGATAATAACACATATCAAATAACAGTAAATCAAGTTTTACATACTACATCAGTGCTTCTCAAAGTTTCAATATTCTCGACCCAATATTTAATCATAATTTTCATCGCGTCCTCCTCATACAATAAAAATGTATTGAATTCAATAATAGTATACTTTGATGCTAAAAGTACGATACGACTTTAACCTCTTAAATACCACTAGCGTATATAAGCGTCTCGCTCAGTCAAAACGTTAATTTCCTGGGGCGTATATATACGTATTTCTGAAGTACGATCTTTTTTGTGCAATGTTATCCATAAAATTATATCGAAGACTTTGGCATGCAATAAAAGGACCTGGACAATGTTTGCGAAGGCTTTACTTATTTAAGATTATTTGTTTCTTTATTCCTTCCCCCTCCCTCACACTCAATACATCACATACGTCTACGTGGAAAACGGTTGACATCGGGGAGTGAATCGCGTAACTTTTAATTGGCAGTTAAGGGATTTTTTTATTATAAACCGTACAAAAAAATCATCAAGATAAGTGTTGATTTTTGTGTGTGATTTTATATTTGACAGAGTCTCATGGGGTCAATGGTAATTATTAAACTTATTCTTAACTTAGTATTGTTAAATTAATTATGAAAAACATTGTGTAGCACTGATACATTTATAAGTATAATATATCAGTGTAAATTCGTATTTTATTTTTTACATGATATCAGAATGCATTTCGTTTATTTACTTTCAGTAACTTAATAATTTTATTTAAATAATCTTTGGTTTTCTACTTTTCAATATGCTCGCGCGCCCCTCGTAGAGTTGTCACGCCCTTCAAGGGAGGCGCGTCCCCTGTTTGAGAAACATTGTACTACATTCACTTCCCCAGTGAGAAAGAGTCCCTCATTGGACCACATTCAATATCATAGACTGCGTCAATCTAACAGACAGTACCGTGTATTCACTGCACAATATTTCCTATGGCAGCACGCAACATGTCATAAGAAATATTCCACGCTACAATTATGTGGCATCTGATCAGTTTCAATGTGTTGGCACCTCTTAGAATACAAGCTTATGTCCTCTACCAGGGACAATTGTCAGTGATTCTGTTTCTTCGAATTGATAAATCATTTTCAAAGAACTAAGTGATCAAGTCTCATTACTTAAAGGGTTATAATCTCAAGAGCAGTTATTAATGATTAAGAGATAATACAGCTTTACCAATAATACGCGTTTTGATTTGAGTTTCATAATTAATTGCGTTTGCTTACTTCATCTGAGAATACTATTATTCGGAGCTATCTCTATACTTTTATAACCCAAATTACTGAAGCAATTGTCGCATATGAAAACACAAATTTAGATATTGCTTTCATAGTGTTTTATACTGATTCTCGATTTGGCAAGCTACAATAGCCTCATCAGTACCCCTTTTGGCAGTGGCGTAATGCACACACCGAAACCCTCGCATTACTGAGGATCCAGGGATTCTAGGGGACCCAAGTACATAATTGGGCTTGGAGCCCAAAACATGAATTTGCAGGGCGGCCCTGGTATTCTTCGTTACGCCACTGCCTATTGGTGATTTTTGCAACATTTTTTTTTTTACTTCACATTTCAGTTTGGTTTACTTTTTAAGTTTGGTACTATTGCGGTTGTCAGATAGAGAAACATGTGGCTTTGAATAGTCAGTTTAAAAAAATCAATGGGAAAGAAATTACTATTTATGTCATATAAATTACTTAGCATACCACCAAATTAATTTATTAAAAATTTAAAAGCAAATATAACTTTTAACGCATCCAGAGCTACATTTTTATAAGTAATAAATCTTGTTTTGTCTAAATCATAAATAAATAAATATTAATATATTATCTTCAGAAAATTAAATTCACTCTAATAATAGAATTATTATTTTATTATTTTTTAAAAAAAGTTTTCATCACCTGTTATAATATTGAAACAATACGCATTAATCATCTGCCTGAAAAATTTAAGATTTTATAGATTTTAGTATTTTTTTAAATAACTAGGTTTTCTTCTTCGTAAAACAAAATATTTTATGCTTGGGCATAAAGCTGAAATTTTCACAGGCTTAGTTTATCATAAGAAGTTAATATGAATGAAATTGTAAACATTGAAATACTTCTCATTTTCAGTTAAGTTATCCGACTACGTTCGTAACCGTGATTTTAAAAAAACCCATAAATGGATACTTTTCATAATATTTAGTGCGCTTATGTTAGAATACATGTATAAGATTGTTTAAAGACATTTTGACAAAAAAAAAATTATTTAAATACAATATTTCGGCAAAAAATTAACTTAGAATAACCTTTTTTCAAAATGTTCTCCTTTTGTGAAAAATGTCTCTATCATAATAATAATGTGCCTGCATTTAGCTCATACTTCTGTACAGAGGCTTAACTATGACTTTTGAAAAAGTCACATTATTTTCAGAGTTACAACCCATTGAAATAATTATCGACGTTTTTTTCTTAAAATTTCTCCCCTCTGTTGTGGTAAAACATGGTTAAACCCACTTCTAAGTTATGTATTTCAAAAATTCTAGTGAGCCCTCTGTACAGAGGTCTGAGCTATAGACAGGCAAAATATTATTATAATAGAATAATTTTTCACAAAAGGGGAATATTTTGAAAATGGGTCATTCTATGTTAATTTTTTGTTAAAATATTGTACTTAAATAATTTTTTATTGTAATACTATTCTTAAAACAATTTTATATACATTTTCTAATCTAAGTGACACTAAATATCATAAATATGATCCATTTATACGCGTTTGCAATATCACGGTTCCGAACGTAGTTGGATACCTTAAACTGTTTCAGAATTCAAAATTATGCAATTTAGATTTGAATTATGGATGCGTTTGAGTATTTACATTAGACTGATAAAGCATTTAGATTATCCGATGAAGGCCTTTTCTCCATATACTGTGGTACCTCGACATACGAGTTTCCCAACATACGAGTTTTTCGAGATACGATCTAACGAGCAAGTGATTTTTTGCTTTTAGTTACGAGCGAAATTCGAGATACGAGTCCGGTTCGGTCCGGTTCGGTATGAAGAATTGGAACCCGGTGTTTCAGTAGAGGAGGAGATTGTATCTCTGGGGAAATCCATGGGTCTAGAGGTGGAAGAGACGTGAACGAGCTCCTCGAGGAGCACCCAGGAACGACGACTGAGGAGATACAAGAGTTACAGTCACAGCAGCATACTGAGGTTATGCAAGAAATTGGTTTTGAGGAGTCAGAGGAGGAGGTTATTTCTACAAGTGAGATAAAGGAGATCTTAGGAATTGAGAGAGAGTTTCACAGTTCGTGGAAAAACACCCAGAAAGTTGCAACAGGTCGTGCATCTGACCTTTTAATGACACTTGCCTAACTCATTTCCGGAACATTCTGAGAGGGAGGAAGAAACAAACCTCCTTGGACATGTTTTTTCTAAACGGCCTACAGGTGAAAGCGAGAAAATGGAGCGAAAAAGGCAAAGACCAGTGAGGATATCTAATTTATTTCTTTACATTCTCTTTTTGTTTTGTGCATAAATATTTGATATTTATAAATACGTTTTTATTATTCAAAACCACGTAACAAAAATAACTGGGGTGACATTTTGGAGGTTGGAACGGATTAATATTAGTTCAATTGTTTTGTATGGGGAAATTTGCTTCGAGATACGAGTAATTTAAGATACGAGCAAGGTTGCGGAACGAATTAAACTCGTATGTCGAGGTACCACTGTATCATAAACCAATTATATTTTTTGACATAAAATATTGATAAAATATTAACGGAAAAAAAGATGTGGGAAATAAAAATGCCAGTTCAACTCATATCAGATTTCCAATATTCTTACCATACCTCGCAACTACGAGGTAGCAGGATTCTATTCTATGGGGGGAATTTTAGAGCAAATATAAGATTCGAAATGGTATTTTGATTTCGCTCTTTGAAGATATAATCTCAGGTTTCGTATTTTCGGCGAAATTCTCAGCGACACAGAATGCTGAGATATTCATGTATAGGAAGCGTGTAAGCCACAACAAACTGAAAAAGAAAAGTTTTTTTTGCAAATGCCTTTTAAAAAAAAGAAACTGATATATACTAAAGAAAGATTTTTTGACCTAACATATGCATTTGCTTATATTCTGGATAAAATAGTAAACGCAATAGAAACTTTTGTTAAGTTTTTTTGTTCTTTATTCCTTTTCTTTTCTGGAGATAGTTTACGAAAACGTAATGAACTCTATTATGTATTCTTTTATAAAACCACGAGGTGTATAATTTATTTTCAGCATATTGAATTAACCCTCCTCTTGGCTCGCCTTAAATGTTCCGTTCATAGGCAGGCGACATAGCTCATATGCATTGTCTCACACTTACATTTGAAGATGATTTAATCATTTTATTGGAGATATTTGACATTGAAATAAATTTCACACAAAATAATATTTAAGGTTTCCGATTACGTTTAGAACCGTGACTTTAAAAAACCGCATAACTGGGGCAATAATTCAGTTTATTGCATCTTGAAACACATAAATATAAAGATAGACTATAAAGATAGACGGCACAACACAGACAAAGACAATCACAGAACGCGCGGCAGCCGGCTGAATTACATGATGAAGGCAAACAGACAAAAGAGGGCGATTATACAAGATTTTTGCTTTTATACCAGCAGTGCAAACACGTGATTATTACGTAATAGTAGTTCTGATTGGATAGAATGGGCGGGATAGGGATTTCGGACTAGCCGATTACGAATAAGATTACACAGTGTTATTTCTTAAATCAAAGAAAAAAAGTTTGTTTAAATATTAGTACAAAGAGTTAATAAAAAGAATACTAGAGGGAATTTTTACATATATATATATAGTTAAGTGTAATATTGTATAGCAATTAAAAAAAAAACTTAACATTTTCTAACATTCTCATTCTTCTAATAACATTTTCTTTCTAAAAACTAAAACATAAAACATTTTAGATAAAATAGCAAGTGAAATAAACTTAAGTCATCATTTTCAATTCATATAAGATATACTTCTAATTTAAATAAGTGGTGCTGATTATACATGAAAATAAAAAAGTTTCTTTTTTATAATGATATCAGTTATTAATAATTAAATGATTATTTAAATTAACCTTTTTAATTACAAGCTAATTAAAAATCTTTGTTAGAGGAAAAATGTCAACTAATAATAATTAAGTTTTAATACCGATGTTAATTTACCTCATTTTATAAGACATCCATAATGGGGAACTGAGCATTCGGAAATGTAAATAAGCAACATAATTAAATTCAACAAGATTTAGGTAATTCTCTTTAGTAATGAGTTTTCATTCTTAAATGTATTTGCTTGCACAATTGCGTTTCTTTTAAGAGCAATGGCACCGAAAAAATCGTTTTTTGCAAAAGTTAATAAAAAATACTCCACTAAGAAAAAAAGTGGTCATTATGGGCATTTTAAAATATTATTTAAATTGTTTCTTTCATAATATACAACAGGAGCATTTACTAATTAAGCAAAAAACACTGTTATTTACTTAAAATAATTACATCAGTCATCATTAAATAAAAATCCGTATTCGTTTCAAATACGAATTATCATATTACACGTTAATGTTTTTTAAAGACATAATTTCTACTAAATGTCGTAAATTAGAAATCTTTTTTGCAATTAAATTTATCACAGATAATTTAAAATGGCAGTTGTTTTGATCTTTAATTGATTTGCTTTTACTTCTGTTCTTTATTTTTTTCTTTTTTTTTTTTTTAAATTATATATTTGGAAATTTTTTTTTAAAAAAATTAATTTTTTTTTATATTTATTTATTTATTATACATATACGAACATACATATACATGTACACACACATACACACACGCACACACAGAAACACACACATACACAGACATATACTCGCACACATACACATACATACACGCACGCACCCCCACGCCCACACACACACATATGAAGTACATACAATACATTTCTTATTCATTCTTGGACTTGTATACATTGCAATGAGCCTGACACTAATTAGGTTTTAATTGGTTTTACGTTCTTCAATTCAAGCTTGGATCTAAACATTTTTGAATAGCGTTTTTGTATGCACCTCTTTTCGAATAAGGTGATGGATTTGAACATCTATCCTCAATATTCCTTAGAAGTGTTCTCGGTATTATAATCAGAAGGGAGGAAATGGAATATATTTTTAATTATTATGTTTCTCCTTTAAACAATTCATGTAGAGATAATTAATTAAAAAAGGAAATATTGAAGCATAGAACATAAGCTTTGATTATAAATCCAATAAATTGTATAAATATTATAATTTATTTTATTATTATTTATTAAATTATTTATTACATATATATATGATCCCTTATAGAGTCAACGAATGTGTTTTTATTTTTATGTTGCAGCATAAATTTTACTAATAATTAATTTTGTTACTGTTTGTGAAATGCCAAGTTATAGGCCAAAGTTTAATGCAAAATAAAAGACAATTCCAGACAATAAAGTAAATATATGCAATATTGAATGAACATCTTACATTTTTTTTTTGAATGAGATTCTTGCTTTTTATAACACTTCACAATGGTATCATATAATTAAAAAATAAGAATAATTAATGAATTGTATTCAAATATTTATACAATTGTAAATATTATTTTAATTTAAGAAATAAGTTTATTTTATGCATTAACCCTGCATTAGGTGCTTAAATTTCTCATATGCATTGTATAAATAGTTTCGGTGCTACGTCCACACGATGGGTTGGAACACCCCCTTTCCTTTTTCTATCTACCTTTCGTCACTCGCTTTAGGATTTAGCGTCAAGGACGAGGTCAATTTCTTAATATTTCCGGTGACAGAAGTCATCGAATCTGATAGATATACCGCGTCCAACAAAGTCAGTTTTTATGATTTTGTACTACTTCGCTAATTTTGAAAGTAATTCCTTGTAAAATAGAGTAGTTTTGAGTTTTATACGAAAAAATTTGAAACAAGTATTTTGTAACATATGTATGTAGGATATTCCATTTGTAAGAAGTTAGATCATATCCTTTACCGAGGTCGCAATTTCTAATAAAAACAGTATTCCACATCAACCCCATCAGCGTCCTTTTTTTAAAAAAACATGAACCTTTTTCGCCAGAGGATCACTAACATTCGTCGAGAGAAGCGTGTTTCGCTCGTCAGCGCACTTTTTTTCGCGCCAGGGGTAAATCTTAATATCCATAACGGTTCTATCATTTGTCCGTGCCAGGTGGGAAGTCTTTAAAAGCACCATAATGAATTCTATTTAATCTCAATTGCCTCCTTAAAGTAATGTGATCTAACTTTCCCATTCTTCCGAAATAGCTTACAACTTTCCTATTCTTTTGAAATATTCCCCATGTAAAAACTTCCTATAATTTTAATAAATTATTTAGTTTTCAACTAGTTTCTTTCTTTAACTATTTGTCTATTTTTTTCGAAATTAACTAACCATCATAAAACCCTTAACACCACGCCACAAAAACCCTGCCATCCGAAGAATCCCAAACTTTTTGGAAGATTTCGGGTTGGGTTACCCTTATGATATTTTTTTTTTTCGCTGGGAGTTGAGATGTTCTCAGGATACTACAAAATGACTGCATTTTTTTTAATCTATTTTGCTGGAATAAACCAAAATATCTATGTTGAAATCATAATCCCTCGGATCTTTGGGCACATCTACAAGAAAAATAGGTAAAAATTTTTTGAAGGGACCTTTTGAAGGCAGTCGGGGATGTAACCTTCACGTGACGCTTTTTTTTTTTCCCGAATTAAGAAATATCGATAAAAAACCCCCCATTAAAGATGAAAAAAAAAGATAAACTTTCCCAGCTTGCAAGGGCTGTTTCCTCTGTCATTAACAAGAAAAAATTATTTAAAGGGCTTATGAAAAATTCCCCCTTTTGTTGAAAAAGTAATTTTTAAGACTGCAAAGGTATTTAAATGTAAAAAATGGTGAAAAGTTAATAACCTTTCCGTGTTTACTCGTATAAAAATCTGCATATTTCTATTCTTTTTAGATCTTTTTATGTCAAATTTTTTAATTCAAATATCCAGCAATAAAATGCTTGTTTTAAAAAATGAAATCATAAGATGATGCATCTAAAGAGATGCCGCGCGCTTTGGCAGAGGATTGTGATCTATGTTTATATTCTTAATAGCTGGTATACCCGTTCTTCGCATGAGTGAATTGAAAAAGTAAAAAATCAGAGAAGGTAAAAATTTTTTTAAAGGTTAGAACATATTTTTGGTTTTAAGTCTTAGATCTAAAATGATAAAAGGGGTTATTTATTTATTTATTTCTCCCCCTAACCCTCTTGTGGGGCGAATTTAAAACACCTTTTTGGCTGGGGCTCCTCACAAAAAGTTTATTGTTACAATTTTTTGTAATGAAAGCTTAAAAAAACGTAAATAATTTATATCTGGGTGTTTAATATTATATTACTTTTTTTTATATTTTTTTATGTTAAAATTGTGTAAAATTTCAACAATCTGTTCCATATATTATAATGACGATTCAAGAAACTTGCAAAAATTGGCAAAAATGTTGGCATCATTTTTTTGGGGTCATGTTGGCAACGGTGATTGATTGTGTCGGTTTATATGCTCTGCCGCCCCGGTGTGGCGATGCAGGATGAAATAACCCCAAAAACCTTCTGCACAAAAATATATAAACCGGAACATATTGATCGTTGAACGGTGTTGAGTGATGCGTTTCATATACCCATTCATTTTCAATTCCTACATTAGCCCCGATCTCATATTTTATTTTTTTTTTATCCTGGGGGAAATTTTTCAATCGTTAATAAAATACTTTTAAAAGCCTCTCGAAAATTAAAAAATAAAAAAACTTAACTCATGCTTCTCAAACTTTCCCTTGCGTCCCCCTATTCCCAATTTTTTATCGCGCCCCCCCCATACAATAACAATATTTTGAAAATTTTTAAAAAAAATCTTTGCGCTGAAAAAACCGGCTTAAACCCCCTTTTTCCCCCGGGGTATATAAACGACTTGCGTGCGTAAATTTCCACGAATATCGTCTTTTCGTAATGTTACACCCCAAAAAATATTTGGAAAATTTTGGAAAAAAACCAAAATTGCTTGAAGGTTTCATTTCATATGGGTTTCGTTTTTTTGTTTTCCTCCTCCCCAAAAAAAAACACATATGCATTCATACATGAAAAAGGTGGTTGGGGGAATCCGAACAATCCACAGTTAAGGGATTAATTATAAACCATACAAAAAAAAAATCCAGATTGTCTTTAAATTTTTGCATAAATTTTATATATGCCAAGGGTTTTTACCGATTTATTAAAAATTTTTCTTAACTTTTTGTATTGTTAAAATAATTTAAAAATTTAATCCGGGATTTTAATTTAAAAGTGTATTATTATAGTGTAAATATATTTGTTTAATTTTGCGAATGAATTTTGTTTATTTATTCCAAAATTTAGTTTTGAAAATTTTTTTGTTTTTTTACTTTTCAAAAAGTCGCGCCCCTTTCAGGGTTATCACGCCCCCCCCGGGGGGAGCCCCCCAGTTTGAGAAGCGCTGTGTTAAACCTATATCAAACCCCTCAATGTTTTTACGATAGGTTTTTGGGAAAGGGGAGGGGGGCGGTCCAACTCGTTCGCCGGGCTCCGGGGTTTTTTGGGTTGGTCAAAAATGAACTTCTTTCGTTTTTGCGGTGCGCTGTTAAAAAAAAAAACTCTGTCTGGCATTTGTTTTCATTTTTTCCCAAAGCAAAAATTTTTAAACGGAATGAAAAAAGGAAATAAAATAATTTTTCCCTTTTTTTTAATTCGGGGATAAAGGTAAAGGTTTCCAGTTTTTTACGACATCGGACATTTCAGAATGTTATCCTACTGTGCTGAGTGATAACTTTGGAAAGGAATAAAAAATTTTGTTTTTTTTTTTTGCCCAGGCTTTTTCCTTGCAACTAGATAGCTCTTGGACTGGGGTTTTTGTTTTAAAAGGGATATGAAATGTTGGATTTTTTTTACGTTTTTTGCCCGGGTAGAAAAAAAAAGTGAAAAAAAACACGATTTTTTTATTTTTCCCTTTTAAATGTACCAAAATGAATTTGGAAAAAAATTCTGGGGCCCTCAGTTTTCCCTAAAGGCATTCTCTTAAAATTTCCCACTAAAAAAATTTGTTTTTTTAAATTACATGTTGTGGGTTTATACTTTTTGCATTCTAAAAAAATGTTGAACAAAATTTTTTTTTTATCAAAAATTTAATTAAATTTTTATAAACGGGAAAACCCAATTTAAAAAATTTGGTAACCCATTATAAATTATGGAAATTTTTACTAAAAATTAAAATTCCGTATTTATTTGAACCCAGACACAATCGATTCTAAACCCCTAAATTTAAATTTTTAAAAAAATTTTTTAAAAAAACTTTTTAAATTTTGTTCTTTCCCTTTTATATTTTTCATTTAAAAAATTTTTAAAAAAATTTAATGGAAAAACCAAAAAAAAAGGAAAATAAAAAATTTGTTTATCCTATTAAAACATTAAAAAATATACGGGCCCTGAATTCCTCTAACTTTCCCCTAGGTGTTAATTGACCCCAAATTTAAATAAATTTTTTTTTTGTCTTCAATTCTGGGTTTGGGAAACCCAGGGTTTAAAGCATTAACATTGGAAAAAAACGGGCCCCAAAAATTTGGGGAAAATGGGTATTATATATACTTTAGTAAAAAGAGATGAAATTGCCATCGTATGGACTAAGGGGAAATAGGGGTGCTAAAGGGTTTTTTTTGGAAAGGCAGGGCCCCTCTCTCGCGAGCACCTAGATGTGGGGGCGGAAGGGAAGAAGGGCACCCCCAATTTAATCGGCCCTTTTTCCAGGGGGCGGGCCAAAATTTCCCTTTAAAATAGAAAAGAAATGTCCCCCAATGTTAACCGTGAAAGTGGAAAAAGGGGCGGAAAAACAAATTGGGGGCAAAGAAACGGTCAATATTTTTTTGGGGTTCAAACCCTTTTCCCTTTTTAAAATCTAATCTCAATTTATCTTAATTGAAAACAGGCTTTAAATTTTCCTTAAAATTCAAATAATAAATTCTAATAAATACCCAAAAGGGTCTAAAATCTGGCTCGAGGATATTTTCTCTCCTCACTTTCAAGCTAGAAAGCCTCGCTTATTTATAGTAAGTTAATTTACATGTGACGATTCTCTTTTTCCGAAGGGTTGGTTGTGAATCCAAAAACCCTGCCCAAAAAAATTTTAAAAGGATTAGTTGGAAAAACGCGTATAGATCCGCCACAGATTCTTTTTGTAGCTGCTAACACGAGTGGTAGCCCTAAAACCTTTAAAATGGCATCCAATGATTCATTTAAGGGAGAGTTGACTGCTTGTTGCGGGCGTATCGGGTCGGGAACAAAAATTTTGGGAAAATTTCCCCAAAATTTTTTTTAATAAGTTAGAAAATATTTTTAAATTTTTATGCCATTTTTTAACACTGATATTAACCATAATGTGCAATAAAACGTTTGTTATTAGTTGTACTGTGTTCGCTTTTTTTTCTAGCCCAAAGTTTTTCCCCTTTATTTTTAAAAATTTTTTTTTCGAAGTTGACGTGTGGGGAACCCCCGGGTACTGGGTTTTCCCCTGATAACTAGGTAAGGTAAAAAACGGGGTTTTCCCCCGGTTTAACCCGGTTTCATGTAAAAAAAAAGTGTTAGAGGAAAAACTGAAAGAAAACAAAAAGAAGAAAGCAGAAACTACAAAATCACAAAAGAACCCGAAAATTCAAAGATCCTCTGTTAAGAAATTAAACTTACGGTGACCTTTCAGACCTAAGCTACTAGAAATGACTTCAGTGTTAACGGGGTCGTTTTCCCCCCGACTGTAACTGACTTAAAACGTGGCGTAATGTACACCCATAACCACCACATTGCAGGAGGAGGCGGGGGGGGGCCCTTTTTAAAATCCGGCGGGGGGCCAAAAAACCCCCACGCAGGGGTTTTAAAAGTCATCTCCCTTACGCCCGGCTTCATCCCGTAAAGCAGGGGTTTGGGGGAACCAAATGGCCCCGTTCGTGATGACCCCGCTAAAACAAACTTTGGGGGCTTCACCGGTTTTGTATTTTTTTCAAAAAAATAAAATTCAAAAACAGGATTTCCCAACAAACGCGGGGATCGGACGCAGGTTTTTTAGAAAAAATTTTTCCCCCCAAATTTAAAAAAAAGTGTGACCGATGTATTTTATTTAATAAATTGTTTTTCCCCATACGACCAGTTGTAAAATGGAAAAATTTTAAATGCCCAAATGATTGATTTCCAGTCAAGTTCAATATTAATTAAAAAATTTTTGATAGAAGGGAAAAATTGAAATTGATTAAAAAGAAATATTAAAAAGTAATATAAGTAAAAATGAAGGGTTTTGAAATTTTTGGGGCCCCCGTTCCTTCCCAAAACCCTTCCGTGTTTAAAAGTTCCCAAAAATTTTTTCCCCAATTTTTTTAAAACCCCAAATAAACCCTTTTTTTTTTAAAAAGAAAAAAGGGCAGTTTATCCCAAAAAGGTTTCCCCCTAAAAATAAAGAAAAACCAAAAAGGACAACGGAATGTTTTTTTGTTTAAGGAAAATTCCTAAATAAAGGGGGGAAAAATTTTTATTTTTCATTTTTTTTTTGGGGTTTTTTAGGTTTTTTTACCTTTTAAAAAAGGTAAAATTTTTCCCGTAAAACCCCAAAACATTTCTTTTAAAAAAAAGTTTTAAAAATTTTATTTTTAAAAAAAAAAAGGCCTAATAAAGTTTTTTCGGAAATTTTCCCAGGGGAAATTTGGGGAATTTTGGTTTTTAAACCCTTTTCCCCTTTTCTATATTTCCCAAAAAATTTTTAAAATAAAAAGGAACTTCTCTTTTTATTTTTTTTGGAAAATTTTTTAAAAACAAAGTTTTTAAGTACTTGGTTCCAAATTTTAAAATTTTCCCAATTTTTTAAATAGCTTTTTTATCTTTTTAAAAAAATTTTTGGGAATTTTTTTTGGAAAAGGAAAAACTTTTTTAAAAGGGAAAAATTATTACCCCGTTCAGGACCATGATCACACATATGTGATTACGCGTTTCTCCCCCTTGGCCCACAGTATGGTATATGTGATTGAACTTTCCCTGCTCTGAGGCCAATGATCTCACACCAGTGTGAACTGAGTTAGGTTTTTATATTAAATTTTACAAGCACTAGATGCCCTTTAAAGCTTTTTTTTTCGAATAATGTTTAAGAAATCTTTGAATTTTAATATATGCTTTCGGATTCGAGTGTTTTTTATTAGATCCGATATATTTATGAATGCAAACAATTGCAGATATTTAGCTCTTTCCCGAAAATTTAAAGGTTCGTTATTTATTGCGTGATAGATTTCTGTTTATATTTTGACTAAGTTGGAAAAAAAAATAGAGAGTTTATTAGTTTATTGGGCATCACGTTCATAAATGTTTTAGAATTTATTTTATTTGTGGTTTGTACTTAAAACAATAACTTTTTATAGTCAAAGACATTTAAAAAGCATATATTCCTAGGACAAATGCGATGACGCATTTTTAATAAAAAATGTATAATCGTTTGTTCTTACTAATTCATTTTTAATTCAGTAAGAACAAACGATTTTTTTTCTTTGCTATCGCAATCAGAGTTGCATAACCATAAAAGTAGGAAAAATAATATTAAGAAGACTATAAGCAATATAATAATTATTTTCAAAGGGAAAACGATATTAAGCGTTATTTAAAAGGTATACATATATCAGTTCAAGCCACAAGTTTTTTAGAGAATAAATTTATTGTTTTGGATTTGTGCGCGATATTATTTTGTATGTTTTGCTTTTATTTTATTTTAATCATCATGGCGAAAAGAGTACTTTTTTTAATTAAATTATCATTAAAGTTCACATTTTTTAAAAAAAAAATATTGCAAAAATTTTTGTACTGCATGTTCAGATATTATCTATATGATAGCAAATTGTAAGTTTTTGCGTATTTGATTGCATTTAAAATTTTATATGGATTGTTAAAGAAAATTAAGCTTAGCAGGGAAATTTCCCCTGTCCCGGGCTTGCGTATACTCTCCGAACGTACTGGCCTAGGGAAACGCTTCTTTCTCCTTCCGCTGGTCCTGATGGGGCTTAGAAACAGAAATGGTATTCAATAAAAGCCACCTGCCATCTATATAATATAAATTATAGACATATTAAATATCCTACCAATTAGATGAAGTTTAAATTTTGAAAGAGAAAACCAAGAAAAAAACTAAACAATGTATGAATAAAAATCAATTCTCCCAAATAGAGAACTATTATTCTTTCTAAATTATTCACTGAAGTAGGGTTAAGCATGCAATATCTATGTGGGTATTAATTTAATATCTAGTGAATATATGTGTGTGTGGAGCACATTTTTTTCTACTAACCCGCGATTACTCGAGCGGGGTGTTCTGTACACACCAGCAACAAGAAAATCCTCCCAGGATTCTAAAAAGAATGCGCAGAACCACAATTTTTTCTGTAGCTGCACATTTTAGGTCATTGAACCTTCAGGCATGATGCAATCCTTCTTTCTCGAACGATTGGAATATAATGACTTTCAAAAGTTTACCTGGGGAGCTGAGAACTCCCGCGAGAAGTTGAGCATATGTATACAGTCTGCTCTGAATGTTTGGAAAATGATTAAATTATTACTTTTCTACTTTCTACAATCATTATCTCATTAAATTTAAAGTATATTTATTGCTGGTATATAATATGAAAAAATATGAAAAAATATGAAATTATGTGTTTTAAAATGAAAATTTTGTATGTTTAGTTTAAATTAATGTTAGTCTCATTTGTATGCAATAAATTTAATAAATTTATTTGTATAATACAAAAAACATCTTGTACTTTATAAATATGTATCATAATGACTTAATTTTATTTTCATAATATAATACACGTGTTAAAAGTTTGGGGTGTTCTGTACATCCGCGGTAACGACAATTGCCATGAGCATGACCGCGGGTTAAATTACTTCAAAATGAATTTTATTCATTATAACCTTTTAAATTACATATAGGAATATAGATGCGGAATTAACCATCTACATTATTCTGGTTTGATATGTCATAAACATGTAAGATTATAATAGTTTGGAATTAAAAAAAATATATTGAAAAGATATGCTTTAAAGCATTGAATAATTCAAACAGGACTTAATTTGCAATGCTACTTTATTTAAAGTTTCGTCCGTCCAGAAAATGAAATACGTTTCGGCAAAACTAAATAAACACGAAGCGTAACAACACAAATCCTTATTTACAAAATCACAATACCTTACTCTATTTTCTAATGTTGCTACCATAGTTTACATAGCAATTGTAGTAACGTGAGACCGATTTTTTAATTTCGATATTATACTCGAAATATAGAATAGAGTTGAGCCAGGATGTTTTATCTTGTTTTAGGTTTTCGTCCGTTGCAAATTCTTTTCCATTCAAATATTCCTTTAGTTTCAAGAATAAGTGAAAAAACATTTGCTGCCATATCAAGGCTACAGGAGCAGTTTCAAGAATTTTCCACTTAAGACGTTGAAGTTGTGTTTATCAATATCCACCTTAAAACAACACAATTGCTACTCGTGACGGGATTCATAATTTTAAGGTATCCGACTACTTGCGACAACTTTTTTTTGAAAAAGTGGAGATATGGGGAATTTTTTTAAATTTTTACTTAGTATATTTTAAGGAAAAAATAGTAAAATTGAAAACAGAAAAAAATTTATTATTATTAAAATGGGAAAACACTGGTGAAAATGTACAAAAAATTATATAAACGGGGCCCGTTCTGTACAAAAAATTTTTGAACCAATTTTCAATTTTTCAATTTTAATGTGTTACTTTGTTATTCATGTTTGAAATGACTTTCATGATATAATAGATATTTTAATTTTTACAAAAACTAGAGCACTCTATCTTAGTGACTGTATGAAATTGCTTAAAAAAACAGTGATTATATTCACAAAATAGGACTGTAAATTTTGAAACAAAACATGGATTGATAAAACTGAAGGTCGAAACATTTCAACTGTTATACAAAACATTCAACAAAACATTTCAGCAAAATATTTTTAAAACTTTTGAGCAATCACTGTTCCCGTTTGAATTTATCGAAGAAAAAAAAAACACATTTCGAGTAAAGTAGATTTTAAAGTTGGATATCTTGTGTAAAATTATGGTATCTTCTTAAAAAGGTTGTAGTTTTTGTTCTAGTGAATGGAAAATATATATATATAAAAAAGATTGGTATTTTTACTAAGCTAATAAGATGGTGTATAAAATAAAATCATAATTTTTTTTTGTCAATGTTTGAAAAAAATCATAATTTTGGGTTAGTCGGATACCTTAATCCGTTACAAAGTGACAAGTGTTACCTGAGGCAACACCCCACTCGTCTAATAAGAATTACACCAATGGGAGGACTAAGCCAACGCAGATTTAACTTTTTCGCTCGCGTGCATCGGCTCCTCTACACGATGGGTTTTGAGTAAATCAGGATTTGAATTCGCGATTCTTCAATGAAGGCCATGTCTTTCGCATCATGATCACTAGGCTACGACAGCCACTTTAAGATGCTGAAGTTCATTTGTTCAAGACAGGCTTTGTTATGAATCTAAAACACTTTTGAATACAACATTCCACGTTTCTTGTTTTGGTTGGTGTGTCTAATTAAAAAAGTTTTTTGACTGACCGAACATTTTGTGCAATCAGAAAAAGAATGAAACTATAAACTCTACATTTGGTAGGAGTTTAGATGAGTGAAACCATTTTGAAATGATATATAATACAGACAGTTGGGGAACACACATTGAAGAAATGGAAGGAGATAACTTGAGTGCATGCGTTCGTGGTAGTGGTGGGTCAAAGAGATTTTTTACTTACTAGACAACCATCATATCTTTGAATTTCTTTAGTTGCATGTTTATATCCTTTAATTTAATTTTAAAATGTGAGCTTGCCGCTTAGAAATGAAATCAAAATATATAGTGATTACGAAATGTTGATTAATTGATATAAGAAGGGAAATAATATTCATTGAATATTTATCAAAATAAAATTTAAAAAAAGTAAAAACATTTTGAACTATGTTCAGATATTTATTATTAATTTCCTATTCTAAAAATTAAATGTTATGAATAACAATTATAATTGCGAAAGAAAATAAAATAATATTGAATATTCTTTAAACTTTAGTGAAACTAATTATTTAGTTGAATGAGTTACATAAATATTCGTTCTTAAGTAAATTACAATATAGTCGAACCTGTTTTTGTGCGGTACTTTTTTATGCGATTTCTTTTGTGCGATTTTATATGTGCGATGTTTTTTATGCGGTGTATGAATTTCAATGGTTTTGGCGCCACTGTAATGTTTTCTATCTATTTAATAGTAGCGTAACGGAGAATGTTAGGATCCCCCTCCCCCCTGAAAGTCAGGTTTCGCCTTTAATACTTTATAAATTGGCTAAATACGCATTTAGCGTAAGTCAGGCCTTAGGCCCCTAGAGCCCTTCCCCCCCCCCGTGATGCGGGGGTGTACGTTACGCCACTGAAATGTAGACATTTCAAGACGCTCTGTTCTTTTGTTATAAACAGTCTACTGACAATGCACATTCAATTGCTTTCTCTCAACGCTCCAGCATCCCGCTCTTGATTGAAGACAAAACTTTCAATGGCAGTGACATTATCAATAACTTGATAGATTATGAAGCCGAACAAGAAGAACCGGATTCTTTGAGAGCGGATAATAATATGCAGGGATCCAGCTTTTCAACAAATTGGAAAAGCATTTTCTTAAAATAGATACTAATTAAAAAAGGAGTATAAAATTGCAAAAAGAGCTTCAATCATGTATATCTATTTACCGTGACATTTACAAGCAACTGACTGCCCGAATTTCGTCAAAAAAATTTATCTCTTACTTTATGTTGCCAAAAAATAAACCAATTTAAATTCTATCTTCAAGTGTGACGAAAGGGATTTTGAACTTATTCATTCCAGGACTTTGGATTACGATGAGTAGCGATGAATTATGTATGTGCATTTTAAAGACTTATCTGTATATGTAATGAGAAACTATATGTTTTTAAAATGTTTCTATGTGTAATATTTGGTATTTACATTTTGTTATGGAAGTACTCTTACACATAAATTTCGTAAATAGTGGCATATTTTATAAATGCGACTTTTTATGCGGTTCCATCCACCCGCATAAAAGTTTTAATATTTATTTCCACGAATTAGTTTGTTATATGTAAGAATTTATAAAATTTTTGAATATTTTTTTTGTGCGTTTTTCTTATGCGGTCCCTATCTACCGCACAAAAACAGGTTCAACTGTTCTCATATTAGTGCAATTTAATAAAATATTTCTCCATGAATATTTTTTTAACTTCTTATAATTCTTATTTAACTGTAGGTAAATCATATGTTTCTAAATGATTTATTATCTGTTTAATGAGTATAATTACAAAATAAACAAAAATGTAAAATTCGGAAAAAGGCAGTTAATTTAAGGGTATTAAGATAAAGTACATTAATATTTATAATAGGCAAAACATTGAGGATGATAAAAAGAAAAAGGAACAATTAACATAATTTTTTACTTCTCTTTGGGGGAATTGCCCTAATATAAGGTTACTCATAACTCTTTACATGGTTTTTACTGTAGTAAAAAACAAGTAATATAAAAAAATAGTTTTTAAGTCAATTCCAACTTAGATCAACAACGAACAATTTCATTTTAGCTACTTTTTATTAAATAGTTACAATTAATATAAATATGTATATACATAGGACAGAATCACAACATTAATTGGTAATTAATTTTTTAAATTATCATTAAAAGTATCATGTGTCCTTTGTTCAGTCCAACTGAGAGATAGCTTTGTACGAGAAAAAAAACCTTTTCAAATTTTGACACAAGTCACCAAAAGGGTCGCTAATTCGCCAACGTGGCTGTATTTGTAATTATTTAAATAATTACTTTTAATCAATAAATTTTTGTTAATTATAATTAAATTATTGTATTGTCATCCAAAATGATTCTGTATATAAGATTTCAGCCCAATTCAGCGCTTTAAAATGTATTTTATTAATGATTGAATGCTTCACCAAGATAAATAAATAAATATACAAATATATAAATAAATAAATATATAGACAGTGCGAGCTAATAGTAGGAATTGAAAAAAAACTAAGACAAGCACAATGAAAAAGAGCATTTGGAAGATTACAGAAAGAAATTCAAGTTTTATTTGCATATTTTACAGATTTTTTATATGTGAAACATTGGCCATGCGCCGTACATCAATATGATAGTCCACAGTTCCTGCCACGTTACTCAACATGGTACTATCAACTTTATTGATTGCATGTGTTATCCTTTTTCCGTATATCCCTGTTATTCGTAAAACTTGGCCTATCACATAAGGCCTATCACGTAAGACATTGGCCTATCACGTACCGCCTTTAAAGCATGATGTAGCAGAAGTGTTTGAAAGGATAACATGGTCTATCAATAACGTTGATGATACCATGTTGAGTGGAGTGTTGCAGGAAACTGGACTATCACATTGATGTATGTCGTAAGATCAACGGTTCACATGTAGAACGCCTGTAAAATATGTAAATAAAACTTGAAATTGTTCTGTATTCTTTCATGTGTTCTTTTTTGCTCTATTCGTCTTAGTTGTTTTAATACAGAGTTTGAAACCTTGGAGAGAATTATGAGTAGCATTGTATTCTTGTTATATAGAAAACACATACACAATTAACATATTTTTAAAAATCATTAATAATTAAAAAAAAACATTATTTGCAAAACACATCTACTTTTCATACATTGCTGAAGATTTTTATAAATATTTATTCTCATACCATTAATATATATTTATACTTTTTGTAATGATTTTATAATTATTGCCAAGTTGAAAATTCATTTAAAAGCCTTTAAAAAATGTTTCTAATTAAATTTGTATGAATATATATAAAATCTAAATATTTTAAAGTTTTCACTGAAATTGTGTATTGCAACAAAAATAAACTTCAATAGGGTTATTTTGTAGAAAAGCTACACTACTTTTTTCATTTTAAATTTTATAAAAAGCACATTGAAGGGAAAATATTTTAAAGTAATTACTTTTTTAAAATGTAGCTAAGACACTTCATATTTTTGGAAAATATGTAAGATGTATTCTATTGAGGTGCACTTACAAATATTTAGGCTTAGGAGTAAATGCTTATAGAGTAGTTATTACCTGATAATACTAGAAGAAATTTTTACTTCAGCTTCTCTCTTTTCTTCTTTTTGCATATTTAACTCTGAGTCACGTAAAGGCGCTACTGTAAACATTTTAATGTATTTAATTTAAAGGTCTTTCAAGTTAAATAAATAGTATTTTTCTTATGTTTCTAAATGTGATCTGGTAATCACAAGAAATAAACATCCTTTCATTTCATTCAGGCAATCTATTCTCAGACTAAATTGCATTTTCCTATTTAATTATTTTTATATTAAATGAAATCGGGTATCCTTAAAGCCATACAGATTTTTCAACCTGAATTTGTGTGGGTGTTTCATTTACTTTTGGAAAGAAATTTTCAATCACAAATCTGAACAAATAGTTTCAAACATAAATAAGCTTATACGTATACTCTCATGTTTAATATGTGTAGAACTTAAGGTTTACTATACATTTTTCTTGTATTTATTTAGTGTTTATATATGACATGTAAATAATTAATCACACATTTTAGATCGTTAATTAAATTTCCTCAGAAAAAATGCATATTCCTTTTCTTTTGATACACACACACACACGCATATATATATATATATATATATATATATATATATATATATATATATATATATATATATATATATATATATATATATATGTGAAGAATTAGCAAAAGAATAATATTAAATGGCAGCTGGAGATGGAAAATGTAATTTTTACAATGCTTACATCATTACATTTCTCTTTATAACTTAATTGTGTTCATCAATTGAAATGTAAATTTAAATTCAAAAAGGAACTGTATTTGATCAAAGTTAGACATCATCTGACGCAAAGAGCAGAGAGGAAAAAAGCCCGCCACCGAATCTTAAGTGGTTAACACTTAAAACACCGTTCGCGGCGTTCATGAGTGCTCTTTAAAGTTAATGCTGACATATAGGGCTATTAAATATAACAATCTGGAATTAGACATGTTTATTGGCTAGGCCATATGTTCGGAAGAAATAAATGGGTGATTAGTTTTATACTTGAAGAGGTGAGGAGAAAAAGATGAGTTAAATGCTAGATTTAGAATTTAATTTTTAATTTAATTTAATTATATATATATATATATATATATATGATACTGTATCTAGGGGTAATGGTGAAAATTTGAATGGAAGGAAACATTGTAATAATGTTACAGAAACGATTAATTCATTAAGGTAAAGAAAAGTATAAGGATCACGCAATTTTTTACAGCATTTAAGTATATACAAAAAGAAATAAAAGACAGTTTGAATAGGGAGCAGGGTTTACCCATGAGATAGGGATGCCACACATGGTTAAGCCTAAAAAGGCATCTGTTTGTTTTTGAAAACCAAGCTGCTAAAAGGGTGTCGAACCTCACTCGTTCATGGTCGGTGTAAAAATGATCACTCATAGTTCATATGACAGCTGACGTCATCGCGCATCATTTCTCTTTCATTAGATATTGAAATCCCTCTAGATTTGATTTGGTTTGATTTGCGTCGCCATGTCTTACAAACAAAATTTAGTGAAAATTTAAAACAATCTAATTGATTATTTGAAACTAATTTTTAATATCATTTTCTCTCTCTCTCTATATATATATATAACTGGTTGTTACAGAGGAATGAAGATTGATAGGGAGTGTAGAGAGAACTTATAGGAGTTGTAATTCTGCTAACACCTGCTCATAATTTTGAATGAACAGCTACTCTTGCTGTTCTGAAAGAAATAGAGTTCCCCCTGTTTTCAACAACAAAACTATGTGATCAATCAATACTGAATATATTGCCAGAGTCATCTGGGTCCATGGTACTGTTTGATTTGGTCTCGTCATGGGTGCAACATCATCATCTTTCAATAATGCAATCCTTTGGTGTTTAAAGCTGTGCTTTGAAAAACAGCATAAAATTCATTTTATTAATTGTAGCAAATATGTTTATTTATTTACCAAATCATTGCCATAGAGCCTTCTACAATTAGAAAAAAATCAAAGAGTTCAATTTCATGTTAATTTATTATTAGGTTATTTTTTAAAAATATAATGGTGTGTATTTTAAATGTGTTTGATGAATTTCCTCTTTTCTTAATGATGTAAATATACATGGCATATTAATACTATTGAAATCATATCTGAAGTAGTAAAACTTATTATTTTTTTTCAATAGACTTCTCGCGTTCCCTGTTTCATTTTCTTAATATTTAAAATAATTTATTTTTTTAACTCTTTTCTTTAAAACTTCATAATATTCATGTTCTTAGTTTTTAATTTTTCCCTTTTTTCAGTTTGATTGTAATGTTAATTCGTAAGTTTCTAACAGAATACTAAAACCTTAATCTTTTTTCTCCATCGATCATTTTCTAGGAAGGTATATAATTAATTGTAGAATTTATGTAAATGAAATGAGTAAGAGTTTTATAATACCTTTATTAACTCTTATCCATTTTATTAGTTTCTTTACTATATTTAATTTTGATGTTAACCTGACATATTATAATATACTTTTTTTCTGTTTTACCATCTACTTTTTTTAGTTCAACACTATTTTGAAAAATAATGAAACAAGTAATTAAAAAAATAGTCAATTCCTACTTAGATCAACAAAGAAAATTTTTATTTTAGCTACTTTATATTAATAATTATAATTAATAAAACTATGTACACAATAGATAGAATCACAAGATTAAGTGCTAATTAATTTTTATTAATTATCATTAAAGTATCATATTGTCATCCAAAACAATCGTGTATATAAAATTTCAATTCAACTAAGTGCTTTAAAACGTGACAAAAATATTTTAAAGCATTGACCCAAGTCACTAAAAATGAAACCAACGTGGCTGTATCTGCAATTCTTTAAATAAGTTTCAGTCAATTAATTTTAATTATTTGTATTTAAATTATCGTATTTTTACCCAAAACAACAGTGTGTAGAAAATTTCAGCTCAACTGAATGCTTTAAAATGAGAGAAAAAAAACCTTTTAGAGTTTTGACACATGTCGCCAAAAGGGTGGCTAAGTTACCAAAAATGATGCCAACGCGGATGTATTTGTAATTATTTGAATAACTAGTTTTAATCAATTATTTTGTATTAATTATAATTAAGTTACTGTATCGTTATACAAAATCATATATATATAATTTCAGCTTAATTGAGTGCTTTAAAACGTATTTTATTAAAGATTGAAAATTCCATCAAGATAAATAAATAAATATATAGAGAGTGCGAGCTAATAGTAGGAATTTAAAAAGAACTCAAATATTTGAGTTGAAAAAAAAACATACACGTTATGAACTCTTTTATTTATTTATTTTGTTTTACTTAAACATAAATCCATTACCATTTTTGTGATCAGTAAGATTAATTGTGTCTCCTATATCACCTATTGTAAGTTTTAATGTTACTTTTTCGGCAATTTTAAATGCTGGATAGAAACAATGAATCATACAACAATGACAAATGGAAAACTATTTGGTATAGACTTTTTCAAACAAATATTTCAATTTTATTTTTTCTTTTACTTTTCAAGAGCTCAATAGGTATTCTTCTTTAAAATAAATGACCATGGATTTATGTTTGGGATGATATACGTTTGATTTTTTCTCTGGAAAAAATTCTTTTATTTTTAAACATGGGGCCAATATTTCAGGAATTTTCAGTTGCAGCTAGTTTTTGACAAGTATCTTTGCCATTCAGCTCTGTTTTCATAGGATAAATAATTATGTAAATCAGTATTTTTAATTTATTGTTATAATTCCATATACTAAGATAGATTCAGAATTGTAAAAAATAATGTGTCATTGAAAAAAAAAATTATTCTTGCTGAAATATTTGTCTTTCCTATTTAATTTTTTTTTCTTAAGGAGACGTAAGTATTAATTTAACAAGCATTTGTTTGAAACAAAAAAACATTTTATTTAATATTTGTATTTTTTCCTATTTGTTTTAATATTCTATTAGATTTATAAAGCCTTAATTTAAAATGTCTGGAAAGAGTTTCCAGTTATAGGTTACTAAAACTAGAAAAAAAGGTATTTGCCAACTTTCTAAAATTGATTCAGCTCTGTAAGGAAAGCACGAAACATATATAATTAATACTATAAAAATAATGTTCTTGATTTAAAGTAAATAAGGCTATCAATACTTATAATTATTCTGTATCCAATTTAATTTACATTTTTGGATTTTTTTTTTTATGAACTCGTATATACACGTTTATAAAAATTCTAAATCGACGAATAACTGATCAGAATTTCAACCAAATTTATTTGATTACTTGTATTAAACAAAGACTACATTTACAACCAAAAGTGAAAAAAACGACTAAATACAACATTAAATAACTAAATTCAATCCACCATGTGTTGCAACATATGTTTCCCTAAGATTCATCATTGAACTAAATAAAATTTTAATCTTCAACTTAGGAATATTTTATTTTGTTCCTATGGAATGCTCATTTGGTGACACACTTGGTGAATGGATAAGTTCGAAAAAAAAAACCTGTGTATATTGAACTGAAAAAAGGTATCTTACATATTCTTCTAACAGTATGGGCTCGAACATAATTTTGTTGAAATACGGTTTCAGGAATACGTTTTAGGAAATGTTCATTTTGCGCTGAAGAATATCTCTGAAATACTCATTGCTACTGGATTACCCAAAATTCCTAGCAGGTGATATTCCAATACATGTAATGGTGTTCGAACCCATCGCTATTTATTCAAATCCCGTGGTCCGTCGGACCGCACACTCCAAAAGATAGTATACTCTGAAAAGCATCTAAAGCAGCATTTCCCAATTTGTGGTGTGCTCCCCCTAGGAGGGTGGGATAGTTCTACAAGGGGAGTGAATATATTGAAAAGTCTAAAATAATGGATTATTTTAAAAATTACATTATATTCCTGACATTATGAAAAATAAAATACACATTTACACTGATATATTCATAAATGTATCAATACTGCACAACGCATTTTATAGTTAATTTAACAGAAGAACAAGTTTATAAAGTACTAGTGACCCCATGGGATTGTCACATTTAAAGTTATATACAAAAATGAACACTTACATTGATAATTTGTAAGGTTTATAATTATATCCAACATATTGTAAAACACCCTTCTAAGCAGATGCTTGGGGATTTTTCACAAGAAATGGCCCTGCAATCTTAGTTCATCTTAAATACATAATGAATTTTGTCAAATATATAGAAATACTGTGTAGTAGAATTGTTCCATTCATGGAAACCTTTGATGGAACATTTCACCCAGACTTGGCCTCTTTTTACAATTCGAAATTGGTCAATACTCTTATGCAGAAAATAAAATAAAAGTGTTTGATCGGCTTGAAAATTCCCCAGACTTAAATCCTATTCAAATTTGATGGCATATTCTCAAGAATTATTTTGTTAAGATGAATCGCGCATGACGACAGAGCAAATGATAAGAAGGGCTATACTAATGTGTTTCCAAGATGAGTTAATCAAGAATGTGTGTTCTACTCTAGTTAAGTCAGTGTCATGACAGGTTGAAAAGGTTATTTTAGGTAAAGGAAGACATACTTCGTACAAACTTTTCAGTCTATATAAGATATGTAATGATAAAAAGCTAAGGTTTTTGAAAAAATCACTTTTTTTCCTGTCCCAATTAATTCGTTTAGCATAGTATACATAAAAAAAGAATCATCTAAAAACAAAGGTAGGTTAGTTATAAAAAAGAGAAAAACACAATATTTATTCGAAAAAAAAACACAATTATTTTACATGTCATGAAGTATTCTTCACTTCTCTACAAAATCACATCATACATTTAAGAGAGAGAGAGAATTTTTTATACATGTTCACACATGAACTCCTTAATTCCTAAGTTATTGTTCTGCCACCTATTCATTAAGCCTTGTGTTTTCACTATATTCAAACAAAAAACCTATAGTCTTTGGAACTTGCTCTTAGAAATTACCATTTTTTCCTATGCCGAGGGAAATGATGTTTTTTCCCGGGAAAAGTTGGTAAGGGATACTCAGTGGTAAGTGTTTTGGAAAAGATGAAATGTTGGGCAAGGTGTGTGTGTGTGTGTGCAGTGACCAGTTAATGCACTTATAGCAGAAAAGAATAAAATAAAAAAATTTTGAAGCTCGTGAACAAATATGACAAACACTTAAACGTGGGTGAAAAATATGTAGTGAAATGAAGGAAGTCTCAAGGTAAGAAACAGGATTGCTTTCTTCCAATAAATTTTGTGTTTTTCCTTTTTAAACTAAATGGTTTTAATTTCCTGGATGACATTCGAATGAACAGTAGAAATTACGGATGCTGAAACAGAGAAGGAAAATTATTATATAATGTCTCTTTTAATTTTCCACTGATTATTAAAAAATTAATAAATAAGTCATTTTTTTCAAATGTATTTGTTTTGTAATTGGAACTTGAATTAAGTACAGAAAATTATCTTTTTTTCTACTTGTACATTTGTCTACAAGGAAAACAAACAAACATTAACGTTAGTATTGAGTGCGCGCCTGCTTCCGGGTTGAATGACATTACAGTTACGAAAATTCATGTAGCAGCGAGCCTTGTTTAAAACGTAAACCTATAACAATTGTTTTTCAAGAACAATAAAGGCAATACCTGTTTGACTTTCTGTAAGATCTCTTGATGCTTAGCAGTTTAATTCTGATCTAGTTGCCACACAGATGGAGCTGTTATATTACGACACAATTTATATAAAAGCTTAATGAACAAGTAATATAAAGAAAATTAAGTCAATTCCTACTTTAGGTCATCAAAAAAATTATATTTCAGTTACTTTTTACTAAATAATAACAATTCATATACATATAGCTACACATAACATGGACATACATATGGAAGAATCACAATATTAAGTGGAAAAACACCTTTTAAACTAACATTAAAAAAATTTTAACACATTAAATTTGTAAATACATTTATAACGTATCTATCCGTGTTTTCATTAATCCTCTAGGGTAAAATAATCTCTTTAACTGTGATTTCAGTTGAAAACCGCTTTCTGTGAAGAAGAATTGGTATGTGTAAATAAGAACTTTTACCGTAAAATCCTAATTGCTGTAAAATCTGGCGTATAACGTGCACTTTTAACACAAAAAATAAGATCGAGGCACTTTATACGCCAGATATAAAATTGATAGCTTCAAAAGTAAAAAAAAAAAAATGAGCATGCAAAATTTTAGACCTGAAAAAATGTTTACTTAAAAGAAATGACGTATGTTATGAACTTTAAGAATTGTAATTCTTGAAATATACTATGTTTTCAAAAGTCTGGCATTTTACCTCGAATAAATGACTTCAAAATAAAAGAATTATTGGACGCGTACTTATCAGGTTTTTCGTAAAAAAGGGGGTGCGTGTAATACGGTGAATAAACCCAAAAATTAAAAAATGCAGCTTGAAAGTATGTGTGCGCGTTATACACTGACGCGCGTTATACGCCGGATTTCGTTGAGTAAGCGCGATAATGGTTGAAAGTCGAGCTAGAAGAGAACATAGCGTTAGTGGCTGGAGGTCGTATAGCTAAGTCAAGTGCAAGATTAGTCAAGTATAGAAGAGAAGATTGCACAAAATGACACGTTTTCATATTTTTATTTTATTTAAATGTTTAAAATTGATTGCTCCTCGGAATTATTGATTTAAGTGCACTCTACAATAAGTTGTTTAAAGTTATTAAGTGAAATAGTCAATAAAAGGGTGTTAGTTATTAAAAGGGATAATCTTTACACGTACCATCCAACACACTTGTCTGCAGGGACGCTACACATGTTTTCAAAAAAGTTGAATATAGTAGATAAAAATTTATCTTAAAGCCAATGTAAAAGGAATTTGAGATCTAACTAACATGTGATTATTAAGGTTAAGTTAAATATATATATATATATATATATATATATATATATATATATATATTCATCACAAATTTAACAAAAGCTGTTTTATCCAATGGTGCTGCCTTCTACAGGAATGATATCGGTTGAAAATTATCTCTTAAATTTTATAATTCATTATTTAAATTTAATTAATGATTTAATATTTAAAAAAACTGTATTAACATCCAGTGTCCAACAGTACAAGTTTAAAAAAAAAAGGATTTGAACTTGAGTGGATGAATAAAAAGTATTTTATAAACGATTAAACATTTGAACAAGATACATAAACATATATTAGAGAAAATGTGAAATAGCAGTAGGAATTGTAAAAAACGGATTATGAAAGCCAAGTTTTTTTGTGTTTCGAACAAAATGATTCCATTAATTTGAGAAGATTATCAGAGCTGGAGTAAACACCAATTGAACGACGTTATGTTTAATGAAAAGTCGCGTGATTCAGTTACATATATATGTATATATATTTATATAGTATAATAAAACAAAGAAGTATACCAAGTGAAAAAGTTTTAAAACCTACAATTCTGAAGCAAAAAGAAATTGGACTTCAAGAGAGCAAAACAAATGTAGACACAAAAAGAGCCTTTGGACAAAAATGGAGACCTATTATGATTTTTAGAGCTGTCACTGAATTAGGCCAGTGGATTTAGGGTTAAGCAATACTTTATGGATCTACCTTCTCCAGTAGAAAATTTCGGCATAGTAGAAAAAAACAGAATAAATATAGATTATATATATATATCCATTTTATAATTTTTCTCGGTTGTTCATGTGTCTTTCATTGTATGATTTTCCTACCGTCTATGTGTTTTTCGAATGTGATTGTTGGATGTTATCTCTTGTTTGTAGAGAATAAGACTATATATATGTATTGTAGATTTTTACATCTGGCGGGAGTCAAGAAAGAGAAATATACGGTTGAACATCATTGAACGTAATTTTATACAATAATAGTTTAGAAAAGAATTTTTTTTCACTGTTTGCTCTTTTTCTTTATCACATTCACAGCCTATTTTGTTTTTAAGTGCTTAAAATCCTTAGCAACATTTTTTTCGAAATTAAATTGATGAATCAATTAACTTGCAAATAATAAAAAATAAAAACGGCTCTAAGACATTACACAATTCATCATCATGTACATATAATTTTATTTCAGGTGGACAATATTTTAAAGAACAATTTTTCTGATTGAAAAAAAAACATTAAAAATCGATTGTTTATTTATATATATAAAAAATATGTATTTTTATATTAAATATACATTTATTCCGTGAATAGGTTTCATAAAATTCAACTGTACTGCCTGTCTCTCTTCCATCTCATGTCTTCACGTGGACATCTCTTAACTTCCCTATTTGTGAGATCAATTTTTAGGCAAGTAATGAATCAGAATTTTTTAGTCTTTACTTATCTCCTATTCAGTCAATCCATAAAATGGGTAGTTTCTAGATTTTACGCACAAGAAGCAAATTCTGGAATTATTTTATTGTAATAAGAGACCATTCAAATTTTTAAATTTACAAATCCATATTGTTGTTGGTGACACTTATAGATAAATAAATTTCTTCAAAATTCAATGAAATTCTTTTGAAATTAACACACTTGGTATTTATGTGCGTTTTCATTAAAAAATTTTCAGATAATAATTTAATTAGTTTACACATCAAATTTCATACAATTTGCTGTAATAAGTATCAGAAGCTGAAATTTTATGAAAAATACCACTGAATTAATGTACTGATCATCTTAGTTATTCTTCATTAACTATGGATAAATCAACACTCTGTATTTCAATAGCACCAAAAGATCAGCCCAGAAATTTAGAGTAACAAAATAAAGTATAACGTTTCAAAGAAAAATATAAGACAGGAGCTTAAATACTTCTGATTACATTCACACATTTCTGATTTTTATCCCCCATTGCACTATATTTACATATTCGTTATGTACATAATATCAAATTAATATTAAACTAAGAAAACATATTTGTTTCAAGTGGAATCGATATTTATGCTAAAATCTAAGGAACACTATGTATGTGTATTAAAAGATCAGGTACACGATTGGAATAAAACAAAAAAATACTCGGAAGGAACTATATTCTTGTGTGTGTAGGACCACTAATCGTTAGTTTAATCCCTTCAGAGATGTTCAAACACATTTCAAGAACCTATGATTTCTCATTTCTAATAAAATAAAGTTGCTGAATAGTTTTTGGATTCTTAAAAGATTATTGGAATTAGTAATATGGGGATAACTACATATAATGTTTAATTTGGATATAAGTTGAAAGAGTTCTATCTTCGCGGGATATAACGGGAAACAAATTAATGTGTCTAGTAACTAATATAACAATCAAATTGGAGATATATGTTTAGTATGAAATATTAGTTGTTCATTTAATATATATATACATGTACGAATACTGAAATATATATATATATAGCAGTTATCATATGGATTAGTTATTCCAATTTATCAAAATAATTGTAAAAACTAAATAATGTTTAAGGAGAGCAATACATGTTTTGAATCTAATAAAATATTTATAGATTTAATATAAAGTATTTTAAGCATTTAAAAATGTATGGAGCCTTTATAATAAAACATTTATTCCTTTTTCTTTGGTTAAACGAGAAAATAATTAGTTTCCTTGAACTATTAAGTTGAATAGAGGGATTAGCTAGCGAAATAAAGCTTAAAAACGTTAAATAAATATCTATTAAAAGAAAACTTGGAATATTAGAGCTCGTATTGCCTTTTATTTAAAACCATGTCTTTATTCATAAAATATTTTAAGTTTCCTTTGTTTTTCGTAGTTGTTGCTAGTACTTTTCGTGTATTTATTCTTTGGTTTATATAAATTGTGAAAGAGTGCACCTATTCATATGTACTGCAACTAATTATAAATTTAAACTTTAACTTTCGTAAAGAAAAAAAATAGTCTGAAATATTTAATACTTAAAAACAACATTAAATTACTTGAATATATTTTTCTTTGAGTATGGAAATACAATACATTATTTTTTTAAAATTTTATTTCCTGTAAAAAAATTTGTGCTGACAAATATTTCGGTTAAAGTAAATTGATTCTCATTGTTCAAACATTCTGGTATGTGAGATTAAATTACATGTTGTAAAATATTTCATCATTATTTGTAAATGCTTGTAGTTTTTAATGAAACATTAATTACGAGTATAAAGGTATTTTTAAAGTTAAAGTTAACGGGGGGCGGGGGTGATGTAGAGCAATGGTCCCCAACCCAGGGGCCACTGACTGGTATCAGTCCGGTGATCGAATCGTCCCCGGACATCCAAGGAGAATTAAATTATTTCTATTTTATTTATTGTGGTGTTATGTGAATTTCCATGGAAATCTCTTTACGTTTATTTTTTGTGTAATTTTATTTTATTCTGAAGACATATTTAAGTACAAATAAATTAAAATTATCAAATGAAAACAATCTAAAATGTAAACAATTAACGTATCACTCTCAGTGTGTCGTGGTAAAGTTAACAAATGTTGACCTGTCCGCGATGATAAACAAGTAATATAAAAAAAATAGTTTTTAAGTTAATTCCTACTTATATCAACCACGAAAAATTTTATTTTAGCTACTTTTTATTAAACAGTTACAATTAATATAAATATGTATATACATAAGACAGAATTACAACATTAAGTAGTAATTAGGTTTTTTTAATTATCATTAAAGTATCGTATTGTCCTTTTAATTTCAGTCCAACTGAATGCTTTAACACGGGAGAAAAAAACCTTTTCAAGTTTTGACACAAGTCGTCAAACGGGCCGCTAAGTCGACAACGTGGCTATACTTGTAATTTTTTAAATAATTAGTTTTAATCAATTAATTTTTGTTAATTACAATTAAATTATTGTATTGTTATCCAAAATGATCCTGTATATAAAATTTCAGCTCAATTCAGCGCTTTAAAATGTATTTTATTAACGATTGAAAATTCCAGCAAGATAAATAAATAAAGACACAAATATATAAATAAATAAATATATAAACAGTGCGAGCTAATAGTAGGAATCGAAAAAATATAGAGCAGCAAAGGCTCTTATCCTTAGGATTTTCTTTTTCTGTAAACATTTTAAATTGACTCAATGAAAAGCATATGAGCCAGCAGTAGACAAAACACATATTTATTTCTGCGATTTGTGCATTATTTTTCTTTTACAAAGATGTCATAAATCACATAAATAACTAATACGAAAATTATTTTGAATGTCACAAATGCCTCGATTCTCTTTCATGAAAACATATAATTTACATAAATTATATTTAATTGTTCATTATGATATTTAGATAATTTCTAATTTTCAATTTTAGAAAAAGAACTTATTTAAAGAACATTTTCATGAGGTGAAAGAAGTAGGCATGATTAGTAACTATGTACCCGCATACATTCAAATCAAATTTTGGTGGGTAACTGATACAATTAAATCAGTGCTTCAGAAACTTTCAACAATTGCGACCCAGTTTTAAATCATAATTTTCATTGCGCCCTTCTCCATTCTATAGTAATTTATTGAATCCAAAGATGCACTTTGACGTTAAAACTACGATACGACTTTGATTAAAAATGGTACGAATTATCAAGCTAAGTTTTATATTTTGTCTATGACAAGCCCATGAGAGAATTATTTAACTTGTTATTAACTTTGTATTGATAAAATAATTATCAAATACATTGATTTGTAATAATACATTTATAAGTATATATTATCTAATTGTAAATGTATAATTTTTTTTTACTATGTCAATAAGTATTTTGCATTTTGCTTCCTTTCAGTGAATTAATGATTTGTTCAAATAATTTTTAATTTTCGACATGCTCCCTTCTCCCCACATAGCATGACCCCGAAGGGCTGGGTGCCCCACAGTTTGAGAAACGCTGTTTTAAAAGATTTGAAAAATGAGTTATTTTTCTAGCTAAATTGAACCAAGATTAAACACCCTAAATTAATGAAAACCAATACCAGTTCAATTACCGACCTAATGATTATACCATTATTCACAATAGCAAAGTTCTTCCAGTAAAAAAAAAATCCCCTTCGAGACATTTATCAACATCAATTTTAAAAAAAAAGTGGATACATTTTTTTTTTAAATAGTCAAGTGAATTTTTTTGGTTCTTTACATATTACAGCTTGATATAAAAAGAGGTCAATGTTAACACCGAGCACAAAATAAATAATAAATGAATTAATTAATTAATTAATTCTACAAAACATCAATTCCTTATCTTCCAGTTTTTTCATTAATACCAACCTCAAGTACTGTACTTATCTTTCAACAATACTTTGCCTAGGACTTAATTTCTTCTTTCTATATAAGTTCACTACTATTGTATTATAATACAATGTAATTATATAAACTTAAAAAACAATACAATCATCATTGTTTATACTTATTGTGAATAGAAACAAGTAATATAAAAAAAATTGTAAGTCAATTCCTACTTAGATCAACAAAGAAAAATTTTATTTTAGTTACTTTTTATTAAATCGTTACAATTAATATAATTTTTATATACATATGAGACATAATCCCAACGTTAGGTGGTAACGCTTAACGTAACGCTTAATTTTTTATTAATTATCATTAAAGTATAATATTATCATCCAAAACAATCGTGTATATAAATTTCAATTCAACTGAATGGTTTAAAAGTTGAGAAATAAAACTTTTAAAGTTTTGACAGAAGTCGCCAAAAGGGTTGCTAAGTCGATAACGTGGCTGTATTTGTAATTCTTTAAATAATTAGTTTTAACCAATTAATTTTTATAAATTATAATTAAATTATTGTTTTGTCATCCAAAACAAACATGTATATAAAATTTCAGATCAATTGAGAGCTTTAAAATGTATTTTATTAACGATTGAAAATTCCACCAAGATAACTAAATAAATAAATATATAGATATCGTGAGCTAATAGTAGGAATTGAATAACTCACCTTTTAATTTTTATAATTCAGACTCTGATTCATGTTCATTATATGCTTGATACCATACTAGCTTTTACCATAGAACATAGATTCTAATAAATATGTGGCTAAAACGATAAAATACTGTAGTTAACCATTTTAATAAAGATACTCTATCTCTTTGGAAAATTTAATTCAATAGAAAAATAATGATTTACACATGTCTTGCATAACCAATTATTCCGTTCTGTCTTATCTCGTAGAATATAATTATAATTATAAGAGATAATCACGAATAGTGAAGACTTGAAAGTTGTTAATGTTAACGATGCCCAAAAAATCATCTTCTGTATCTTAAGTAACGCTGGTCAAATCCAGCTATCTATTGGTTCAACTTTATGTTAAAATTTCAAAATTGTAACAAGGTTTTAATCCGTGCTCTAGCTATTTAGCATAAAAATTATCTAGTTGGCTGAAAAAAGAGAATGCACCAATCAATGTACCATATCTCTACCTAAACTAGGAGTGCATATCTCTTTCATTTTGTAAAAACACCCGTTTAAATATTAAAAAAATAATATGTAACTTGTAATATGTAATTTAAAGGAACAACTAAGAGAAAAAGATATTTTCTGCAATTAACATAAGCTTTATGTGTGCTAATGTATAATCATACAACAAAATTACTACATTTTCTAATATATTCAATCTAAATTTCCATGTCACGAATTTGCGTGCCTTAAAGAGTTATTGTTGTCTCTCATTTTCATTTAATTAAGGCTTGTTAACATTAAAAATGCATGATTGTCATATGAATTAGTATTGTTTTTTTTGCCATAATTAAACTGATAATTGGCCACTTGTTTATGAACACGAAATGAAACGTAGTTTTGTAAGTAATTATTTAAGGGACACAATCATAAATTATGCATGGCACGTGGTAATCGTACAATTGTCCAACACGTTTCTGTTAAAAAAATATATATAAACGTGCGTATTTCGCGGTGGGACAAGCATATAATTGGCAGTTAATAATAAACTCGTATCATAAGTCATAAAGGAGTATCAAAAATAGTTACATAAAAAAAGCTATTTTGAAGTACTAAAAATTGCTCTTCGTGCAATTGTTTTGCATGAAAACTTCAGTGTGCCTTGAAAAAGAATCCAAACGTCCTTCAAGCAAGTATTTCTTATTTTTAATTAAAAAGTATTATTGCTTATACAAAAAACGTATCAACCTTTTTCAAAATAGGTTACCATTTCAAACACCAACAATGAATCTTCATACATTCTTCCGTCCGATGTAGAATGAATGATTGAACAATTTCAACAGCTACCTCATACCATTACACATGATGGTATCGATAATATGAGCTTGTCAGTAATGGAGCTTTATCACCAACTTGGAATCATATCCAAACAGCACAGCGTGTTGCTCAACAAGAAACTGGCAAGTAAATTCGAAAGTTATGGCATTATCTTCACATAAGAGTTATAAATTTACCTGGAATTTTACTGTGGTCTTGACATAAAGTAAACAATGTGCTTACCAGTTGCCCTGGAATATAACGGTGGTCTTGACATGAAGTAAACAGTGTGCTTACCAGTTGCCTTATACATCGTTATACTGCCCCCTGGCCAGAATTACTGTTTGGAGTGGCGTTATACTGTCATTGTTCTTTAGAATTCCTCATTAGTCACTGTTTATTAGCTATTGCAATGAATAAACAACGCTTTATCCATGCATTTTGTTGAAACCTGTTTTACCCCCGAGTAGAGTTTAGTCCAGATTTGTGCATAGTCGACAAAATGTGCAAATACGAATGGAATAATACTCAACAGAAGTTATCACTATTCACTGGATGCCTTTAACAAAGGTTGTTTAATTACTAAACACATTTCTTACAACGTATTGATATTCTCGGTACTGTTCAAACGGCTTCCAGAAGCCCGAATGTCTTTGGAATGTGCCTTGTTGTATTCATTTCAACCAATAGCATATAACAGTAATTACATAACAAATAATATGCTGTGCGTTTCATCGATTAGACCATCCACTTTTACAGGTCCCAACAAATCCACTTCTGCCAAAGTTGTCAATTGTTTAAATTTCTTGCAAACCGAGTCATAATCCAACGAGAAACGATGCTATCTACTAACCAACACTCAAGCGAGATTAAAAAGCTGCACTCACGCGTAACATGTTCAAGCGAATCTAATAATTTGATGTCTTCTACATAAAATTGTACATTTAAAAGCACGAAGCACACACATGTGTTTGATAGGGGCGGACAAAACTGCATTTTTCAGAAATGAGGCTCATCTATATGGCGTTTTAAAAATAGAGTACAGAATACACATCTGGACAAGGAATTTTCTTTTCCCACCTCTTTTTAACACGGCAAATTATTTGCTGGCTCAAACATCCGTAATACGGTTTCAAAGTCCATGCAGTATCGATGGAAGTGTTGCTTGCTCTCTTTGCATGATGTATTCACACAGAAAAACTTCTCATGAGGGATCTAGGTTAGGTGACGATGTCAACCATTGATTGGTGCAACTGCATTATGAACCGTTTGAAGGTCCAAGCAACATTTCTTGCCGACATCTTACGAAAATATGAGACATGCTTTGCGTATAATACTATGAACAAAAAGCAGAGCATCCAAATCCATCCATTTTTTCTTCCATTGAAATCCTAGACGTGCTGTGGAATTTCATCATCAAGTTCGTTGGTCGATGAATGTTTGGTGTGGAAGATTCAGAAACAAATTGATTGGCCAGATATTTTGCAATGGCTCGTTAACGAAACCCGATACATTTCCTTACTGAAGGGGGTAGAAAACCTTTATACCGACATTGTTAAATTGGTTGTATTCGATGTATATTTGCTCAAAATCTGTTATATGTACATGTTTGAAATTTTTCATACAATTAAAGTATACCTTTCTCGTTATACTAAAATGAGCTTTTAGCTGATTTTGAATTTTTTCATTAATTATAAAATATTTTATCAACGTAGGGAAATTTGACAAATTTTTCACATAAACAAATTTGTAAAAAATAAATTTTTGAGTTTCTTAGAAAAATTTTATTTCAGTATATATTATCCATCATTATAAATATATCATAAAAATTTGCATACCTGTGAACAGTAGTTTCTCAGAAAGTTACATAGTACATCAAAATTTACAATTTGAGATAAATTGATTTTAATGCATACAATGAGACTTCTAATCGGCTAGAAATAAAAGGCTCTATTTAGAATAAGAGATACATGTTTGGGTTTATATCAGACGTTCAACTTTTAAGCAAAAACGAAGTACTTGGTTTATATTTTTCGCCATTCAAATGGGTGTGGCCCAGTCTCAACGATTATTTAAAGATAGATTTCAATGGCTTCTAGTTACCCTAGAGGTTAAAGTAAGGTATTTTTGGAAAGGTTAAAACATTTACAATTTGAAAATGTAAAATCTTAAATCATCAAAAAAATAAGATTGCAGCTTTCCAACACTTCTGAAGGACAAACTGTCCGATTTTCTTGAGGATTCGCTGCTAAATGACCTCCGAAATGCATGATTTACATATGTCGGTACCCCTCCGCATATGAAGTCATTTGTCACACAGTCCATTTGGGACACATTCCAGAAACAATCATCGAGTATGGTGGTTGATTTGAACGACCTGTACGATAACATGACCTGATGCAATTGGACTTTTTCTGTGCGAAAACATCATACAAAGATTGTATGCAACCCCTCCATCAACACTGTAGGAGCTTCGAAACCGAATAATAATGTTTGTGCCAGTGGATCACGTGTCATGTAGTGACGGGCTCATCGCGATTTCAACTTATTATCCTTAGGGTTTCTTTGGGGCCAGAATGGCAATTCTTTCCAAACAACTCGAGAAGAGAAGCGTGGATATTCAAATTAGGAATCTTATAAATAGTAGGTTTAGCGTACGCGGGGTGGTTATGAGAAGTCAATATACGAGGTATATGTTTTACAAGTGTTTAAGTTAAAATGAGAGGAAATCCCGAGTTCAAGATTTAAGCTATCCGTACCTGTGCGATCAAGTTAAAGGTGGATACCATTATACAGGGATAAAAGCCACGTCAGTTAGAAACAAGCGAATTGCTGTTTACCCAAGATATAGCGGTAAGACTGTTAAATCAAATTTTTAAGAACTGCGTAGTTACTGAAGTTAGAAATAGTCGGTAGAATTAGATAAAGTGGTCGGTTACGCGATTATTTTGCAATACGAATTGTGTCATTTCACTCCAGATTCACTTGAATTGAACTATATTATTATTATTGTATATTGTTTAAGTTAAGATCTTAATTAAGGGATATTAAGATAAACGATTTGGCTGCTTCTTCGGTTCTTCCCACAGATCTAGGTCGCGAGGAAAATGTAGAAGTGGGGAACCCCCAATTGCATGCCTCACAGTGTTAAAAAATGTGCAGCAGGGAACGCAAACCCATGTCTAGATATGTATACTAGACATCATATTGAGTATAACATATAGATGAGCCTTATTTCTGGAAAGTGCAGTTTTGTTCAACATGATCAAATACATATGTGGTTTTTATTTGAATCATTTTAGTGCGCAAGATTTTTTATATACATCGATGGTGTAAACAACATTATTATTTACATTTTTCATGTATCTCGTACTGTTTTTTGGATAAGAACGCTAACTCAAAATTTATCCACCAGTTGGCTTTGTAAGAAGTTTATTTGTGTAGCGCATAGCAACGTTATTGTACCTTGATCCCACTTTTAAAACTATAGCTCTTGTTGTTTATAAATTATTTGGGTGACAACGGACTTAGCGGGCTCGCTTAAGTCCGTTGTCACCCAATTACAAGTTGTGATACCTCCCCCTTTGGTGACCGTATCTTTGATTGTCAGCGTGAGCTAGAGGTGTAGGATTTGCAAAAGGAATAGACATTTTTAATTCTTAATATGACTTTGTGGAATAGGGGAAGACTTAAATAATCTAACAATTTAGATAAATTGAAATAAGCGAGAATCTAGAATGAACAAACACAGTGATAGTTAAACCGAATCGCGTAACTCAGACCACTTTCTGTAAATAGTTATTTAATCCGCCTACTCTCACTTCTAATAATATTACAATCTTAATATCAAATAATCAGTCGTACCTTAATGCAAACTTAGTTTCAATCTTTATGTGGAAACGTCTGGGTGCGCGTGCTATGGTATGCACCTTGTACTACTGGTTTACTTTCCAGAAAACTTCACGATTGAATGTCAATTCACGCTTGTATCTCTTTCAGACATAACATTCCCCAAATTGGAATCCCACTTACTGAAACTTCTGTTCTTTTAAAAGCTATTTTATTTGCATTTCTTTTTCACATTTCGCTTCTTGGATTTTGGTAGGAAAAGAGTTGCCATTAATCTTGGCCACCAAAGAACCCAGAGTTTATGTTAAAGAAAAGACGCGTGAGCCCGTCACAAAGTATTTACCGTTGTCAAGTAATTTATTTTTCGATTAAGAAAATTTTAACTAACCTACATGAAAACATATAGCTATAACTGAAATTTGTGCTCTACTTACTATTCATAAGACAATAAATCACATTTTTCCGTAAATCTCTCTACTTCAGAAATAAGTGTTTCATTTGGGACTCATATTTACTTGTTTCACAATAGTTATCATAGACTTGTGTTTATGCATGTTTCATTGCAGAAGTAATTATTTAAAATACATCTATGAATCATATCCATTATATCTGACAACATATTTAAAAAAAATCCATTCTCATGATTTAAAATATGTAGGACAATCACATCCTAACCAAATAAATAAAAAAAAATGAATAAATGCATGAGTTCCCCTCAGATCAGAATTCAAATTACCAACATATTTCACAGAGGTTGGATTTTGAACTTTTCTATCTTATGGAGGCAATTTTTGCATAAATATCAGATATGAAGTCATATTTCCATTTCATTCTTTGAAAATCTAATTTCAGATTTCATATACATTCGGTGGAATCCTTCCAACAAGCAAATATCCTTGTATGAAGCAGTGTGTATTCTATAAACCAAATCTGAATAAGAGATTTTGCTTGTAAGTGTTTACAAATGATGTAGTGAGAAGCATACTTTTGAAAAAAATAAATAAAAATCTGCGAGGAAAATTTTGAATACGTGAGGCTGAGGAGAATTTATTTACAGCGCAAACTATCAAAAAAAGTTAAAGAAGTAATTTTTTTTAATGTGCATAAACATGTGTGAACGGGAAAGAATATATTTTTGTATTTTAGGAGGAGTTTTTTTAATTACTTTATTTTGAATGATTTTTTTGTGCTCCACTTCTGAGAATACCATGGATTTTATGCAAAAAGACATATTGATATGATTTGATTTTACTCTGCGTTCATATGTGACACTCTGAACTTAGATTATGGCTCTTGGCAGCAAAACCTGTAATTTTAAACCACGGTCAAGACACCTAACCCCTTTCCTAACTTCCGCACTTCGCTAATGAGTTTCGATATACAGGATGATTGCTAATTGATTAATTGATTGAATATTAACGTCGCACTGTTTAGCTACACCAGGGCTTTTGGCGACGGACCACGTAATTTTGAACCATGTCAAGTGACGTGAACGACACCTGAGCTCGCACCCCCCTCTCCTAACTACCACACCCCACCTACGGGAGGAAATTTCAGCTCTCAACAGATTTAACGTTCATCGCTGCCCTACACGGCGGTTCTTTAGTGGTACTAGGCTCGAACTCGTGACAAGGCAAGCCACGGTCCGATACCTATAACATTCGGCTACCGCGGTCAGGATGATTGCTAAAGAAGTATACATTCTTGATGCAACATAAACCAAGAGAAATGTGAAATATTGAATGTAATCTGTAACAGATTTGTATGGGTCTATTTTAAGTTTTCTTAGAAACATTCACAGATATTCTTTATGTAAACCCTTAGTCATATAGCACATATTGAGCAGGTAATCCTTTTCCCGCCCAAGCGCGTGTTTAACTTATCAACTACATCAATAGCAGCTGTGATGCACAGTTACGGCTGCGTCCAGAACTTTTACTTTTGTATAAACAGCCCATAATTTTTAATGATTCATACCATTGTTTGACAAACTCTCTAGTCGGAGGTTTTTTTCCAACTCGCGATCATAAATGATGTTGTACTGAAGTTGTGAATTATATTTTGCTTAATTCAAGAACAGAAAAGCTTCTTCAATTATAGTTACCGCCATTTCGACTCATTTGTCACATGGCACGACCACTATTGCTTACGTCACTTCTGCCAGGGGCTAGACACAGACTTCAAAGTACAGATACCTTACGGTTCCTTGAGGGGGTTCCTGTGTTTGGCTATTATTGTTTTACAGCATATGGAAAATGCATACTTCTTTATAAATCACATTGTGTTAAGGGTGCATCAACTCCTATACTGTAGGGATGGAGATCTGAGATCGATTAATCAAAAAAACAATTTCTCGGGCCAAAAAAATCGATTTTTTAAATCAATATGTATCCCTGAATCGATTCAGGGAATCAATATTTCATTCCGGAGAATAGATATTCAATTTTTTTTTCTGTTTTGGTAAAAACCATAAAATTGGTAAAAACGAAGTAGTTAAGGCATATTTGGTAAAAACGAAGAGTTTAAACACTTTTTATCGCAGACAGTGTGCACCTGATCCTGTACTTTAATGGCCAGAACAAAAACTCTATCATCGCGTTTACTCAATAGCCATGATGTATACGAGTATCGTGGTCCTTCTGAGCGCATTTTTTCGATTGCCGGCAACATCACAAGTGATGAGCGGAACCGCTTGGATCCCAGTAGACTTGACAGACTGTTTTTTTAAAGCTTAGATATTAACTTTGGGGAACTATAAGCTATATTATTTATTGTCTAAACTTTTTAATGTAAGAAATACATTTAGAAAATAAATGTTTTCCTTTATACCTGATACTTTGATATGGTAATAAGAATAATTGCAATTGTCGAATTCTCTGAGCTAAAAAAATCCCTGATTTTACAGATAAGAGATCGTTTATTATGCATCGTTCTTGTTTTTCATAAAATGGATTAATATTTATATTGTAAATGCAGACTTGAAAAAAATCGATTTTTTGGAAATCAATCTTTTAGACTTCTATTTTTTTGTGAATCGATTAATCAGATTGCGATTCCAATCAATTTAAAAATTGATCGTTTTGGAAAGATTCGCCATCCTTACTCTACAGAAAGAATGGCGAACCTTTTTGAGATATGGCTCAAATTTTGTTCAATTTTTTAGTACTACTTTTTTGAGTCACTAATGCTCATTTGCACCAGAGTTAAGTTAAAAAAATTTTAACTCAGTATTTTTAAAACAAACTTTCAAATTCTATTAAACGGGAAAAAGGGACGGGATTTTTTTTAAAAAATTTTGGAGGTGAAAAATTCAACACTGGTAGGGTACAGGAGTGCTTTTTAAAATTCGCCAAAATTGGACGGAAAACAAACATGCGCATGACGCCCATTTCCCCCACGGTTATGAGCGGGGTACAAGTTTTATGAAAGGCCCAAAAATAACCTTTTCAAAGTGATTTTTTTGAAGAAAATGCTTTAAAATGTTTTTGCTTGGTTTTTCGATTTTTTTTAACAAACAAAAGTGAGTAAAATTAATTTTTTTTAATTTTTTTACTTTGCTTTTATTTTCAAAGCGATACTTTTTATATAATTTGTTGCCATTTGTGTTACCTTAAAAAACTGCATTGATCAAACTGAAGGTTATAAAAGCTTTTAAAAACTTTTGTCGGCGTTTGAAGAAATACAAATAGAAAAATAATACACAAAATTTAGAAAATTTAAATATACTTGCGAAAACAAACAAATGTTTGCCTAGCAATCATGGGTCAGTTAAAAAGCTTGCGAGTGTCAGTATCTGACCCACGGGTCATAGGTTCGCCATCACTGATCTACAGGAGGAGTTTTCAGTTTCACTAGGCTTAGAGCTCATGACTCGACAGCAGAAGTCGTAAGGTCAAGAGTTTGACCACTTGGCCGTTAACAAATATGTAAAGGTTTCCCCCCTGGTTTGTAAAAGACCAAAAAATCGAGACTGATTTAGTTGGTTTCAAACAGCAGGTCAGAAATGTAGATATGTGTTTACCGAGACTTTGTGGCGTTATAATAGGTGACTATGGCCCTACTTTTTTCGGTGTTTTTTTACCCGTAAAATGATTGAAGAGAGGGGGAGGGAGAGAGAAAAGTGGATAGTTTTGATGTTCGGAACCGTGATTTTAAAAAGCGCATAAATTTTCTGATATTTAGTGTCGAGATTAGAAAATTTAAAAAATTTTTTAAACATTTTTGAAAAATTATTTAAATACAATATATCGGAAAGTTTACTTAGAAAAACCTTTTTAAAAAATCTTTTAAAATTTTATTATAACTATTTTTGCCTGTAAAAAGGTCAGATATATGCAGTGTCTCAACTAGTTTTTGAAAATTATTTATTTCAGAGTTACCACCCATTGAAATAATTATCGGCGTTTTTTTTAAGATTTCCCCCCTCTTTTGTCAAAAACATGGAAAAAAACCCACTTCAAAAGTTATATATTTAAAAATTTGGTTGATCCTCCACAGGGGTTTCGGTTATATACAGGAAAATTTTATTATAAAGAAGATTTTTCAAAAAGAAATTTTTTAAAAAGGGGTATTCAAAGTTCATTTTTTCAAAATTTTGGCCCTTAAATTTTTTTAATTTAATACTTTTCTAAAAAATTTTTATATACATTTTTAATCAAAGGAATAAATATAAAATATTCTTTTATACACTTTTTAAAAAAAAGGGCCCGAACGTAGGCGGGTACAAAACTCATAGGGTTTTAAGTTATCATGTTGTTTGTGAAAAATTTGGAAAGTGATTTGCCAGCCTGGGTGGCGTCTTCGTTTGACTACCGCTCAAAATTTACGATGTTCATTACCAATAGACCTCGTGTAGCTTTGGAGTGGTGACGTAAGAAACATGCAATCGATTACTAATCTGTGACGTTGATAATGATAGTCTCGATTCGGAATAAAGGTAAGACATAGATTTATAGTAGAATAAATTTAACTCTTATTTTGGAGTAATTATTTGACATTTATTTCAAATATAACCATAATTTTTTTTTTTCTGGATATGAGAGTTTGGCATATGTTTTTTGAACAAAACATCTAGTATTTGTGTGGTTGTAGTGTAAGACTCATGGATTTAGAACTCAAAATACAAGAAGTTACATCCAGATTGTTTTCATATTTTTTTTTTTTTATTTTTCAATTTATCCAATTTTGATGGATTGTTGCAAGTGTAAAATTTAATTCTAAAAATACCATTACAGATTGTGAAATTTAAAAAAAAATACTTTTAATAAACTATTTTGCTAATAAATATGTTTTCAGTAAATTCAAATAACAAAGAAACAAATAACAGTGATTTTGAAAATTTTGTCATTTATACTACTGGATATAATGTCGACTATTTCTAAGTGATCGGAATAAGATGTTTACAATTCACTTCTGTTAAATAATATTTTACTCTATTTGACTGATCACACTTATTTATAATAGTAAAAAAGAATAGTAATCAATATAAGTAACTATAATATAATTAGCACAGTTTAAATAAGAGATAACATATGAGAAAGCAAACAAATTTTAACATTTTAAAATTTGAGTTCTGATACCTATAAATATTCGCCGTGTAGGATGAAGGAGATACGTTTAATCTGACAAAAATCAAAACCTCACGTTGGCTTGGTGTGACAGTTTAGAGGAAAGGGATGACGGATTGTTGCCTTGGTCCCTTGCTTATTTTCGGGGCTCAAAAATACGAGTTTTGACTATATTAACTCTTGTCTTAATTCTTATTGTTACGTTAATAAAATAAATATTCAACTGAACATTATTGTAAAAACAGTGTGATTTCCTTTATTCTAACAAATTTGTAACTTGAAGAATAAAAGTTTAATTACAAATTCTTTACTATAGAGAAGCTATATATTTTGATCCAGTAAACGAAAATTGATGTTTAGGAATTGTTTCAATCGGTAACACTTTTCAACTTTATTTATTTTAATGAAATCCAATGTTAAAAGCTCATGTTTATTCCTTTTATTATCATTATTAAGTTTATTATCATTATTAAGTTTCATTTTCATCAAACAAATACGTTGTTTTGATTGTAAATATAAATGAATAAATGTGCTTTCCTAGTAAGAAATTTAAGTTATGTTGTTATGGTTACTAAACACTAACAGCCCTTCATTTCTTTTTTAAAAAAGAATTACGTAATACTGGCGTTTTTCTAAAAATAAAATTTAATGAATATTATAACTAAGTTACAGTTTATTTTCTAAGAAGGAAATTCTGTAATAATTTTGTATTTATAATTTGATTATTTTAAGTATCTCCTCGTCAATAACGGAGATTTCCGATTTTAAATATTTTTATAAAATTAATTGCTGTAGAGCCATATATTGCTTTTCATGTTAACTAACCTTTAAAATGAATATTAGATATAATTAGTGATATACTACAGTAGAGTTTCTAGATTTTTTTAAATATGCGCTGATAGGTTTTCTTTTCAATTTATATTGTATCTTATGATATATGAAAGGGAAATAATGTCTGTATTTAAATTAAATTATATTGAATTATAATTTATTTATAGTTAAGAGAAAATTCTCCATGAATTAAATAAAATATATTTTGTGAAAATGAAATTCAAATGCAATTAGAAAGGAAATTTTTATTATTTTATGAGCGATACATTTGTGAAAATGTAAAGTACCTTACTAATGCTTCCTTGCTTTAAAATAAAAATGAAGAATTTTAATTTGAAACAAGAATTTAAATCCTTTTTTAAAAAACTATTTAGAAATTTTCCAAATTAGAAACATGAGAATATTATATTTTTTAGTCGCACAATAAATAATACTACATTTAGTTATATTGCCTACTTAAAATAATTTTTGAACCATCAAAATAAAATATTTTTAAGATAAAAAGACACGATTCACAGTGATGACTAAAAAAGAAAAAAAAACAACTTTAAAATTGTCTATCAAGTGTCAGATACTTATAGACACCTAGGGGATAATGCAATTTGGTAATTTGTTTTCTTTTTTTTTAAACCTTAAGAGGCAGTCTATGCTATCCATATTCCCTATTGTATTATTCGATGAAATTGTGAATTGTTCTTGAACGTGAGTGAAATTCTAATAACTCTAAATTCTTTAAAATGTTTATATTTTTCTGTGTTCGTGATTCTTATTATTAAGTTGCTTTTAAATATTACAATAACTCGATATTAAAAATAACAATGTTTAACATTCTTAAAATTATGATAAGATGTTTAAAAGCTTCCTTCACTATAATTTCTGAAAGTGGAAAATGAAATTTAAATGATAAAAGATTTGTATTTGGGGTACTTTACTTCGTTCTTTTATTTAAGGCATGGTGGCATTAAGATGGCCAACCCACAGCAAGCATGCCCAATGTGGCACAATGGAGTTTTAAGAGTGACACGCGAAAACTTACTGAAAATGTTTTAAAATTTTGAAAAGATTAGTTCTTAATATAAATTGAAATATATATATATATTAACCATTTTTAATATAAATTGAAATATATATATATATTAACCATTTTTAATATAAATTGAAAGATTAACCATTTTTAATATAAATTGAAAGATTAACCATTTTTAATATAAATTGAAAGATTAACCCTTTTTTAATAAAAAAATTGAACGTTAACCATTTTTCAAGATTAAAAATTTTGAAAGTACAATTTTATTAAATTTGGGTTGTTTTAGACAAAACGCCCCTCCAAATTTGGATCAAAATGTATTAGTGAATAATTTTTTTTTACCTAGAACATGATAGAATAAGTTTACTCAAGGCCTATCAGTTCAAAAACGGGAGTATTTTTCAAATCCTCCTATTAGCTCACTCTCTCTTTTATTTATTTATTTATTTTGGTGGAATTTTCAATCGTTAATAAAATACCTTTTAAAGCGTTCAATTGATCTGAAATTTTTTATACATGATTATTTTGTATGGCAATACAGTAATTCAATTATAATTATTAAAAATTAAGTGATTAAAACTAATTATTCAAAGAATTACAAATACATTGGCATCATTTTTGGCGACTTGTGTCAAAACTTGAAAAGTTTTTTCTCACGTTTTAAAGCGCTCATTTAATGCGAAATTTTATATACACGATTGTCCTGGATGACAATACGAAACTTTAATGATAGTTAATAAAAATTAATGACCACTTAATGCTGTGATTCTGTCATATGTATATGCATATTTATATTAATTGTAACTATTTAATAAAAATAGCTAAAATAAAATTTTTCTTTGTTGATCTAAGTAGGAATTGACTTATTTTTTTTTTAATTACTTGTTTATCATTACGTCCTAGTAATTTCCCGCTTCCCTTGTAGAGATCAATTTTCGTAAAATCCCTTTTTACGGATCACTATTTAACAAAAAAAAAAAAAATGCTTACTAAATTTGAATTATGTGTAGGTTTCAGTTCAGAATCAGAAATTTTTATCTTTTTCACACCTTAAAGGTCGAGCTTCACTCAACCACTTTTAATGGAACTCTACTGAAAAAGTGAAACGTTGCTGCCAATTTCAAGTATACAGATCTAATAATTCAAATTAGGGAGTACTTACCTATAACGTCCCTTAAGCCCTAGCAGAGCTTTTTGGGGGTTGAATTTCGTTAAACCTTTCGGTAACGGATTTCTACTTTTTAAAAAGAACATGTTTGCTGAACTTCAAGTTTGTAGATCTAATAATTTATGAGATATCGAGATGAGTGTGTGTATGAGGGAGACGTTTTTCGCCTTTATATATATATATATATATATATTATCGTTAAAGTATATAATTCAGTTATTTCATAGAATAACTAGGAATTTTATGAAATAACTGGACAAGTCATTTAAAGTATATAATAGATGAAAACTTTCCTACTTTACCTAGTTATTCTATGAAATAACTTAAGATACACCGTTCAAGTGAAAAACAATTTCAAACATGTTTTATTTAAATTAATTCATCCTAAATAGCTAAAATCTCCTCTCGAAAAATACATTTTACCTCTTTTGCGGATGATTACTAATAAGGAAAAGCAGATGGTATAATTTATGATTGCTCATATTGCTAACATTAGTTAAGCAGAAAGGGAAAAATATGTTGCAAAAATTGATTATTTTGAAATATTATCAACAAAAACCCCTGTGGAAGAAAAAAAAATTGCTTCAAAAAAATCATTGTGTAAACTTTTTAAACAAAAATGTAAGAGAATATTAATTTAAATTTTATGAGCTAAATCTGTTTTACTTTTCATTATTTAATTAGATCAAGGATTGCTGTGATGACATTTTGGATTGACTGCTTATTATTATTGAAACAAGCCCACTTTTTACTATTACACATTTTTTTTTACCCGAGCACTTTTTAAATCCTTGTCCAGTACCCCAACTTTAAGTTGTTGCAACAAATTGAAGCTTTGTGTCAATATTTGGAACATCTTCAATATAAGTTAATTCTCGCTGGCATATATACTGAACTAAGATATGGAGTACAGTTGTTTTATTCGGCGATCTCAAGATCCTAATCGGAAAAATCATTCCTAAAGCAGCTAGACCTGGTTAAAAGAACTTTAGAGAATGCTGTATTTCGTACTTTAACGATCGAGTAATCGGTGTTCTATAGAATATATAGTTAAATCGTAGAATTCAATAATTTTATATACTTTAACTGACTTGTCTAGTTATTTCATGAAATACCTAGTGTTATTCTATGAAATATCGAATTTCTCACACTTAAACGATAATATATATTTATATATATATATATATATATATATATATATATATATTATTATATATATATATATATATATATATATATATATATATATATATTTATATATATATATATATATATACATTTTGCCGAGCTGATTCCTTGGCATTCTCGTTCAAATTATACTTAGTTGAATGAAAAAAAATGAAAAAAAAATCTTTTTTATAATCTGAAAGGGAAAAATTATAAATGTTACAAAAAAATCTTGTTTTGTATCTTTGATGCTGGAATACACAACAAAAATAATCAATTTTAAATATAAATGGTGCTTGACAATTAAATGCGCCGAATGTGTTTGAAATAATTAGAATGAAGTTCATTAAGTAAATGACTTTACGTGTTTTGATTGCAAAATATTATATTACTTACTAATTGGATAAATATTAGAGTGCTTTTTAAATCGCAAACCATTTGTATTTTATTGGAAAAAAAGGTTTTCCGGGCAACGCATATAATCACCAGCAGGGACTTTTAACATTGTTGTATTTTTATCACTTCATTTTAAAAAGGGTTTAAATAATTATATATACTTAGAAATAAATCTTTATTCTTTAATTTATCTTATTTTACTTTATTTCTTAAAATGTTCCGTAACTAAATGAATTGAATTTCAAAGAAATACAATTCCAATTCATTTGGATTAAAAAATAATACTATAGAAAAGAAATATGCAAATTTTCTCTTCTAAATTATTAAATAATTAAAATGCTTCCTCTTAAGCACTACAGTCGATTTCCGGTCCAGGCTGTCTCACTTATTTTAAATCATCTTGATATGTTTATTGCTGTTGTTTTTCATCTATTTACGCCTATGTTTCGCAAGAATTTTTCTTTTTTGCCTTGCCATTTTGTACGTGGTCTGACTCCTCTTTTCTTGTTTTTTTTTTTTTGGTTTCAGAAACGTTACTTGCTTAATTGGGTTGATGTCAGCATACATAAATATGTGGCCAAGCCTAGTTAAACTACTGGTGTATACTAGTGGATATGGGAGTTTCCTTCCATTTTTTAACGTATTGCTTGGTTTTTATTTTTGAAAACCACTATAGGTTTAATTTCTACAGGTGCGTTTTGCTGGAGGGTGAACATGAATGAACGTTACGCTCGGGTTTTTAAAGCTCATTTGGTTTTTTTCATCTTTAGTCGGAAATAATGCTCGGATAAGGTCGTCCTCGAAATACACAGCTCTAAAAAGAAAAGAGGTACTTCTTCCCCTTCCTCCTTCCATTACTCCAAAACGACATTAAACACGGTAATTTGTCACACCATCAATACGCCGTAAAAGTAAAGTTCCTACCTTCACGCTAAGTGCCCCACCTCTTTCTACGAAAATGAATACGGAATTCTTTCAAATCCTAGTTGAAGCACGGAAAATAAACATGTAATATTTTTAAAAAATAGGCTTAGAGAGAGAGATAAATCCTGCACTAATATTAAACAAAAAATGTCGAAAAAAGACAAATTTTTATAGAACTAAGTATTTAAGTATAATTATTATTAGCAATATTGCAGTGAATTTAAGAATAAAAATCTACTTTTGTAAACGATTTAGAATAGCAATTAACAAATAGTTCTATTAATCACATTACTTAAATATATTTTGTGTCTAAAAAGAAAATTAAGACCATTAAAAATTTTAAGTAACAGATCACAGTATACAGGTATTAAGAAAAGGTTACATTGAATAATTTAAATACCAGAAACAAAATATAATTAAGAAGACTTACCCTGCAGCAGCACCGGATATATTTGTACAAAACTGCCATACAGTGAAAAAAGAGCTAGTATAAGCTAGAAATTAAGCGATATAAATCTTCTGGTTAAATCCCTTTTTAAAAGTTTTGACCTAGATTCCTCTCCTCCCAATCAACTACCTGTCTTACAATACATTTGCTTAAATTAATTTAAGGATAGAATTGAATATTGTTAAATTACAATCAAAATTCACAAAGCCAGCCGGGTCTTTTGAACAAATTACCTATGATTTTAAGTGGGAATTTTAAAGCAGATTTTTCACAAGACAAATCAAAATATTTAGTTGGTTTTTTAAAATCAAAACTCAATTTAATTATGTGAAATGGTCTAAATGAAAGCACGAGAAAGTACTGAACAACGCTTGACGGAGTATTTCTTTACATATTTAAATCGAACTTCAATCTAAGTATTTATAACTTATTTCAGCTACCATAAGCCTATGGTTTCATTCTTAGAATACAATCAATACACAAATATGATTGTATATTTCGCACAAAAATATTACTTTATGAGTACAGACATATGAATAATTAATTTTAAAGGATAATACTAATATCCTTGTTTCTCTTGTCACCTTAACTAATCCCCTACAAGAAATACTACAAAATTTGAAATTATCACTTCTATCGTTTGGTCATAAGCATACACACTTTTTTTTTCTGTTTAAACCTTTGAAATTCTTTTCTCAAAATATTATTTAAAAATGTTTTGAAAAGTGTTTCTACTACTGTAAGATGAAGTGATGTTTACCATAATAAAGAAAAATTTGTAATTTGTGTATATTAAAAAAGTTATGATATGTTTAGAGACTTTAACTAATAGAAAAAATCTAGCAAATAAAATGATTCTTCGTAAGTTGGGTCTGATGTATAGTAATCATGCCGAGTTTCGAAATCTCCTCGTTGGAGCGGCGTGTAAGTTTGAGAAATGTAGTGAGTTCAAGTGCCATCCTTTTGGCTGTGGTTTAAAATTTCAAATTACTCCGCCAATTATAATTACTAATATAATATTTTCAAATTCATTACAAAACCTAAAAACAAAATGCCCTTTCAATATGTCTAATTGCCTTTTTATGCTATAAATAGATAAAATAAAAGTAAATCAACAAAAGTCTTAAGAAAACCGCTTTCTTTTCTATAGAAACATGAAGAACAATTTTTTTTAACTTCATCGTACTTCGTGTAATTTATACATGCATTCATATTTCTTTTTTTGAGAAATATGCACATGAAACTTATATTATAACCTGTTCTCAAAAATAACTCCGGCGGCTAGCTCAAATAATTTTAATTGGTGGCACGTTCTGACTGAACACAGTTACAAAAATACATAAAAGCAGTTAATACAATACAAATACTAAGGGGTTTGCGCGGGCGGACATTGGCACCAAAACAATGAGTAGTGTACCTACGTTCGTATTTGTGTCAGAGTTAACAGAAGAATGGGACATACCTAAAATGCAACAAAACTTTTTTATGACTTTTAAATGTAACACGGAACTAAATAGCTAATAAAAGTGAGTTAACCCTAAGCAAAAATAACAAAAGAAATAACACTTAATGTTTCATTATATATATATACAAAACTTAGAATATAGAATATATTTTGGATAATGCAAAATATCGAAAAAAGTATTGAGCTTCGGGGAACGATCTTCAAGACTAGTTTGAACATTTTTATCCCCATTCCTCATCTTTGATTTTCTCGTTCAAAGACATTTTAGTGAGTTTGATTCTAGTACCACTGAAGAACAGCTGTTTGGGGCAGAGCGATGCACGTTAAATATGTCAAAACACAACCATCCTCAATTCGATGTGATGTGGAAATTACGATAGGGTCATAATTACGAGGTCTGTCTCCAAAAGCCCTCGAAATGACTATATAAAGAAATGCGAGACGAATGGCTATCTTTCCAACACTCGGACAACAATATTCCAAGCCTTATACGCATATACGTTGTCATTTCAGAATATAATTGTCTCTGATATAATACACTCATTTTACTGTCTTATCTTTCTCTTCAAAATTGGCTTAATTAACTTTAAACAATATCTATTAATTGCATACATTGTATTTACAAAAAGTTTCTCAAACCACTCCATTTATTCAAAGAATTTCCTCTTTTGGATCAAAAGAAGGATGCAAACCGAATCCGTCACAAATGTTGTTTTCTGTCTTCAAACAAACAAAAATATATATCCATGTAACAATTTGATAAATCTGTTTAACAATCAATACGTCAGTGTTACGATTAATATTCTGCGTAGAACTCATATCAATATCCTAACACTATTTCAGCAGAATTTTCTTTTTGTTAATAATCTATTTAGTTGATAATAAGAATATTTTTATACTAATACTTATTGCTTGCATTTTCTACCATATTGATCACACACACACAAATTAAGTAAAAGAAATCATTCATTAAATTTCTTGAAAAATTCATAAGTATGCAAGTTTCGGTAAAAAAGGATCTAAACTTGTGAATTTTCCCGCGCACTGCAGACTCCCTAACAAAGACGTCATTGCATACATGCGGAGAGGTAACACTTGAATGCACATGTTTAATTTTTTTCCCTTTCGTTCCAGTGTATTAGTTGTTTCCTGCAGGCAGTCGAATGAGAAGCTGTTATATGCATCTGTCAGATTCTTATTACTCTGAAGATGACTGAACGACTTCAGCAAGTCACCGCATCAAATATTTTGTCAAAAGTTTAAGATATCCGACTACGTTCGGAACCATGATTTTGCAAAAGTGTATAAACGGATAATATCTATGATATTAAGTGTTACTTAGATTAGAAAAGGCATATAGAATTGTCCTAAGAATAGTACTACAATAAAAAAATTATTTAAGTACAATATTTTGAAAAACAATGAACATATAGAATCACTAATTTATAAAATATTCTTTTTATGAAAAATGCTTCTATTATAATAATACTTTGCTTGTATATAGCTCAAAACTCTGCACATAGGCTGAACTAGAATTTTTGAAATGTATATCTTAAAAGTGGATTTCTCTGTATTTTACTACAACAGAGGGGAGCAATTTTAAGGAAAAAACGCCGATAATTATTTTAATTGGTACTAACTCTGAAAATAATGTGAATTTTTCAAAAGTCATAGTTCAGACTCTCTGGAGAAGTCTTTACTTGATATAAGCAAAATATTATTATTATAGTAGCATTTCTTATAAAAGGAGTGTTTTGAAAAGAGTTATTCTAAGTTAATTTTTTTGCCAAAACATTGTATTAAGATAAATTGTTTTTGTCATAATGTCCTCAAAACAATTTTATACATGTAGCCTAATCTAAGTGACACTTAAACTCATGAAAATTATCCATTATGGCTTTTAAAGTCACGGGTTTCCCAACGTGCGGTTTCCGAATAATTTTAAGTGAAACAACAAGACCTATCAATGTTTCAAGATCTATGGTTACACGAATTTAACGAGGGGTTTAACCGATGCAAAAGTGACTACGTGTCGGTAAGGACTTTCAGTTGTGAGAGGTTACAAACCACTCGTAATACAGCTGTTGTTGAAAAGTTGGAAATCTGGAAATTGAAGATCATCATTTAACCATTCGAGAGACTTCAAAACGGGTAGATATTTGTACAGGTTCTCCGAAATGCAATTAAATCTCTTTGATCATATACAGCGAATGTACGAAATTTGTGCCGAAGCTTCAGTCACTGGAAAAGAAAACTCCATCTTGCAGTTGTACAAGACATACTGGCTTGTGCAACTGTAAACTGACTTCTTGCGACTACTGGCTATGAAAAGGGCAGAACGTGATGACCTAGTTGAACACCATTTCAAAAGGAGCCTTCCAGAAGTATTTTCAGCTGTGTAGTGAGTGAATATTAACGTAGTACTGTTCAGCTACACGAGTGCTTTTGGCGATGGACCTAGTAATTTTGAGCCATGGTCAAGTGACGAAGACGACACCTGAGCTGGTATTTTCCTCTCCTAACTACCACACCAATTTCGGCAGTGGAAAGAATGATTTGCTAAGAGAGTTTATGAAAGCTCAATCTACTTACTTTGAATCTAATTAGAGTCCCAATCATGTAAAGTATCTAAGAAAAATTTTTCTTGACAAAAGTCGGATACATTTTAATTAGACCTGGTGTGCAATATTACTGTGTTCGAGTTTATCGCTTTCATTTATGATATAATAATTCAAAACAAAAGAAGTATACTTGTGTTTTTGTATTTTAAATTATATATAAATAGAACCAAATATTCCATCTCTCTCTCTACATTGCTTAGAAACAATTAACTTATCAAGTAAGGAAAAAACACTATTTATTCATTTATAAATCCTCATCATATTCCTCATTTTTTTCACGTGGAAAAAAAAAGAGGAAAAAAAGTGCGAATGTTTGACAATTTTTACGACTACCTCATCCATTGAGCATAGTGACAGAAACCAACCAACCAATAGAGTGAAAAATAAAAATAAATCAATTTTTCTGTCTTTTTATTCCATAAGAGAGTGTTTTTTGGAAGAAAGGCGGAGAAATTGCACTGCTTTTATGACTTTCATGCTCGGACACTTTTCGAATGGTTTCCAGCTGTGCTGAATGAGAGTTTCAGAAAAGAAAAAAAATTAGTTTTTATGTAAGTTTGAACTTCACGTGTCAGGACTTCCAGAAATTTAAGTTGTTCAGTGAGTCAAAAAGCGCCAGTGATAAAAAGCAAAATGATACAATTTAATGGGTTGTATTCTAAGTTGTACCATGCAAACAAGGGACAATAAGTAAAATGTTAATAAGGTTAGTTAAACTTATGCATTCTTTTTAAGGTATTCGACTACGTTCGGAACCGTGATTTTAAAAAAGCACATAAATGGATAATTTTCATGATTTTTAGTGTCACTTAGATTGCAATACATGTATAAAATTGTTTTAAGGGCATTATGACAAAAAATTATTTAATAAAGTATTTTGGCAAAAAATTAACTTAGAATAAACATTTATCAAAACGTTCTCCTTATATAAAAATGCTTCTAAAATAATAATATTTTGTGTGTGTGTGTGCGTGTGTGTGTGTGTGTGCTTATGTAAAGTAAAGACTTTTTCAGAGAGTCTGAACTATGATTTTTGAAAAAACATTATTTTAAGAGTTACAGCCAATTGAATTCATTATCAGCGTTTTTTTCTTAAAATTTCTCCTTTCTTCTCTCGTAAAATATGTATAAACCCACTTCTAAGTTATTTATTTCAAAAATTCTAGTTGAGCCTCTGTACAGAGGTCTGAGCTATATACAGGCAAAATATTATTATATACATAATAGAAGCAATTTTCACAGAAGAAGAATATTTTGAAAATTGATCATTCTATGTTAATTTTTTGTCAAAATATTGTACTTAAATAATTTTTGATTGTAATACCATTCTTAAAAGAATTTCATGTACATTTTCTAATCTAAGAGACACTAAATATCATAAATATCATCCATTTATACGATTTTGCAAAATCACGATTCCGAACGTAGTCGTATACCTGGAGTTATTTTTTATCTAGCATTACAAACATTCACCAATTTGATATGAAATAACCTACTACACGAACTAGTAGCTTTAATTAAAGTTCTAAAATTCTAGTGTATATTTTATGTACGGCTTGCATCCATGCATTTTCGATATGATTCTTTAAGCTAAATGTTGCACTTTTGAGGATTTTGTTTTTCAAATCTTTTGAGGTAGAACCCCTCTTTTATTTTGCACTATATAGGTGTATACTATTTTCCACGATGTAATTTTGACTTCCAGTTTCCTACCCAGAGTAAAATTCCTGAGCTCTGAAAATGCGACACACACACACATTGTAATATGAATTTAAATTTTCCCAGAACACCCCAACCAAACCAGAACTCTGGAAATCTTTAACATTGCTCAAAATCATACGACATAGTAGCTGTTGATTTTTGAATCATGTAAATAAACCCTCTTGAACGGAGTCGAACCCACAAACATGGGCGTACAAACCCAACGCCTAGCCAACTTTGCTAACCTGGCGGCACTTTTGTGGATAAATAATAACTAAAATATGTTTGTTAGAGAAATACAACAATAAAGTTTCTATTATAGGTACACACATGGATTCCTGGCAACTGTGGAAAAATAGAAAAAAATATGTAATCTGCACTGCTGTATAATTGAATTACATTAAGTAAATAAAATTATATAGTAATAGATATAATATATTATCTTTCACTGTATCCTGTTTGTTTGTTTTTTCGAGTAAAAATTTTTAAAAAATCATTTTACATTAAATTTTCAGATATTTATAATATTTCAATTGATCCTTTTTTTCATTTCTGTATTATATGTAGTGAAATAACATATATTTAATCCCTCCTTAATAATAATCCCCTTGTAATGGCAACTAACAGTTTCAATCCATAATAGATGCAATCACTCCATTATAGACAAATATTACTTTCAGGAACATGGAAACAATTTCTTCCTGTTATAAACCAATATAGTGAGAGGAAATAAATGTTCCTCTCGCTATACAAAGATATATTTATAGACTTCGCGTGTATGAAGATATACTAACCACTGTTTTAGAAAATTCTAGTTTATCATTTGCTCTTTCTTTGTAGTATGTATAAATGGAAATGCAAGTAGTATATAAATTTATTTTTTCTAAGAAAAGTAAATGGAGTATGCAAAACCTATTCGGATAAATTTGGCTTCAACTACTATTGCTGAAATATTGGGGGGGGGACAAACTATTCTAACAAACATTATTTTACTTCATAACTATAATGTAACGCTTCAAGATAAAAAGAAAAAGAAAATGTCATGTTTTCAAGATTAGAATTTAGAACGTTTTATAAGTGGACACAAATCAGTTTCTCTCAGAAACAATGAATATTTAACTGACACAAATTTAATACTTTAATAGTTACATGGTATTGTATAGATGTACCTTTAAATCGATTTTAAGAAAACTTGGTACCCGAAAAATGACAAACCTATCGTTTTTTTTATTTTTATTTATTCTTATTGTTTGTATTTATTATCTTTCGATTGAGGTATCACTTGTGTGAATCGGAAAGTTAGAAATTGAATAAAACTTCATTTGTGTGAAAACAAATTAGGCAATTCGACCACGCCCCTTTTTAAAAAAGCTAAAAAAAGCGTTATAATAAAAAAAATCTATTTTATAAAGAGAAATAATAACTATAAAAATAAGATAAAAAGTAATATATAGTGCCGAATATTTCAGAGACAATACAATAATATAATTTTTCTTCTTTGTGAAATGTGTGCATGTAAAAGTTTTGAGAATTAAGGCATTTTATGTTAATAATTTCATAATTTCAGTTCTTATTCCTGATATGTTTTTCACACACATGCCAAAAGTAATACTTCAATACTACGAGAAGAAAAACACTAAACTTTCTATAGTGACAGAAAAAAAAATTTCATATTTTTCTTGAATTTTCTTGTGCAATTAATACCTTCTTAAAATTGATCATTTATAAAAATGTATGGGTTGAAAAAATACGAAAGTGTAATTATATTTTATTTGAAAGAAAAATATATAACTAATAACTTAAAGTGGTATTTTAAGTTTATTTAAGCTTATTATAATCTGTTTTTCAAAATTATAATCTTTAAAGTGGTTTTTCTCAGTTTGTGTTTTTCGAAACATTAGTGCATTCAAAATGCTTCTCCTTCCACAACTATTTACCATTTACTTCCATTTTTTTCCTGTGTGTTGCATATAATGCATGTAAAAATTTGCGATCCATTTTTCTGTAAACTGAATACTTTTTAAAAAAATTAAAATGTAAGAGATATTGGCTTTTTCGTTGATTTTTAGCATGCATATCAACATTTTATTCTTTTTCTGAAAAACGAATTCAGTTATTGTAAAATCCATCCCTCAAGGTGTTTAAAACGTCTATAAGTATATTACGAAAAAATTTCAGGTCAAAAAATTAATAATTACAGAAGGAGTAAGGTTTTAAAATTTTCCGAATTTTCTTCAAAAAAATTAAATTTTTAAAATTGTGTGAATAATATGTGAAAAATTTCATCTCGTATCATTTTCTTGAATAGAAACATTCTATAAAATGTTAAAATATAATTTTTAAATAAAGAAAGAAAGAAAGTAGCTCAAAGGGTACCAAGTTTCCTTAAATCCTTAGTTATTTTCAATCTTTTAGGGCATGATTGAAAATATATCTCTATAGTCAAAAAAATATTAACTATATATAGTAATTATACTCATGATTCTATTTTCGATAGTTATAGCATTGAATATACAATCTTTAGATAATTATTCATTTAAATACTGAGTATTTTATGTAAATTAAAAACAAACTACTTATACTACCGAAACAAAAAGACTAACGTTCAAAATCAAATTTACATATTTTACTTGCTCAAAATTTTTGTCAGGTACGGATAAGAAATTGTTTTTAAAAGTAAAAAACAATTACTTACAATTAACAACAACAAAAAATAGCGATGTTTATAGTTAATGCAATATATATTTTGTATACAAGAGAATGGCAAGGAAAATAAACTTTCTGGAAATACGAAAGTTTATGAAAAGATTAAAAAAATAAATAAATAAATACACCGCGTATGATGCCTTTTTTAGATACGAAGCCAATATCTTCGCCAATGAATATTTTGCGTCAAATAAGCTTTGGGAAATAGCAAGCTTCTGACAGAGAAAAAAGTTCAAATTGAGAAGAGTTGCGATTATCCGGTATCGAATGAACCAGTTATGTGTAAAATAGGGATGTAAGAACTGCTACAAAAAGGGGGAAAAAAATCTTTTCTAACATTTTTTTTCTTTTGTAAAGATAAAAAACAGCATTGTTCTCCCCCCCCCCTCCTATGAATTCCCCTGCCAGTATATTGAAAAAAATAATAATTTACACATTTTCCTTATACATCATCTGTGTTTTATTAGTATGTATATTTGTATAAATGACACAATTGGTTGAACTTTAGGCCTTTTAGATGAAAAAAAAAGGTAATTTAATAAAGTCATTCACGAGATTGATGAGCCTTCGTAGTTTTAAGCCCATATTTTATTTATCTACTTTGAAAAAAATCACAAGCATTAAAACAAGTAGCAATGCATAAACAATACATAAACACGCGAGGTTTACATAACGCTCAAAAAGCAGATTTGGTTATATCCTGAAATATCGTCTATTAAACCGATGGATAACAAGAATCTGTATGATGGTGTAACCCATGATTTCTTATACAGTTTGTTCTAATTGTTCCAGATACGCGGATGATGCTAGATTGTAAGATTCTTAGCTTAAAAATAAGATTTTGACAGCCCTATTTTTATTGTTTATCCGATTGGCAACAGTGATAAATTATTTTCCCAAAGAGCCTTCTAAAAGTCTCTATACTTTATATTTCTGAGAATTTCTATACGGGTATATTAAGATTAGTGGAACTAGAATCAGTCACTCAAATTCAGAATCTGGTTGTGCGTTGTCTGCGCTGAGACATTATCTGCTAGTTAAACTGCTAGTTATTCCTGCTAGTTAAACTGTTCTAGAGAGTCATTTCTGGAACTCTGTAAGGCTTATTTATAACGAGCGCATTTTTACATGAGTGTAAATTTTTTTTAAATACTTTTTGTATATATACGTCGAATTCTCCTAGTGAAATCATTTTCACGTTTCTTCACGTTACAGGGATATAGATCTATAAAAGATCCTCCATCCCCTATCTGAAATTGTATTTTTGCGCTAAGAAGTGGGAGTCCTGGATGGGAAAACAAGGTTCATTGAGTTTGTAGAGACGAAGATCTTATTGGATGTTAGGGTAAGGCAAGTGGATGACGTCATAGTCTGAGATGTGTTCCTGATGGCTTCAGCGGGAAAGAACTTGGAGGATTTTGGCGGGAAGTACTGGTTGTTGGAGTAGAGGCACCAACATTGGTTGGTTGCAATAAGTGAGAAAGCTCTCTATTGGCTGCCCTGAAACTGGGGTCATTAGGATGAAGGTAGAAAAGAAAAAGCTTGCCTGGTGGGTGCAGCGATAAGAAATGAAGTGATACAAAGAGTTTAAGAATTAAAATTTAAAAAGGAGAAAATAATTTAGAATATTTAGTTTGCATTCACCAGTGATGAATGCAAAAGATTAATATTAGGGGTGGGTGGGTGTATGAGTCTAGTAGTATTCTAGGTCTCTTAGTGGAATCGTTTAAGTTATAATTTTGAATATATCAAGTAAATTTAAATTATTAGTATTGGGGAGGTTATTAAAAAAATTAAATTGCAAGAGTTTGGATGAAGTTTTAAAAAGATTTAATATCAAGGGCTTTATAAATGTAAGAGTTTCTGGTACATCTATCAGCTCTTGTAATATTTCTGAAATAAGAGTTTTGAGAGACTTCTAGTATTTTAATATTGGTATTAGATGCGTAACCCCACACAGGGCAAGTATAACTTATAGTTAAATCATTTACTCGTCCTTGACCATTAATAAATTTGTAATTATTCAATTAAAATTGGTGTCATTCGGTTGTTTTACACCACGCAAAAATGTTATAATATGTATTAAATTCAATGCAATATGCAGGGAAAGTGTGCTTGCAATATGTACTTTATTTCACGTAATAAATCCATATAAATGCTAATTCTTGTCACGTTTCGATTATCTCTTAACTTATTTCAATTAAAATACGAGTATGAGTTTATTTTCGTGAATGAGATTCTGCTTCTGACAATTATTAAATTCATTTACCTATGTTAGTTTCAAAGAGATAAATTGTGAAAAATATCGACTGGTACAATTTTGATTGGCATGAAAAGAGGCAAAAACATCATCAAATATGGAAGCAAGTTATAACATTCGGCCACACTAGATTCATTACGCAGCGTTTATCAAACTGTGGAGCGCGTTTCCTAGGGGGACGTGATAACCCTCTCTGGAAGGGGTGAGTATATCGAAATTCTAAAACAAAATATTTGAAAGAGTTATCAAATTTTTTTAAATGAAGCCAAATGAAATACATTCTGACATAATAAAAATAAAATGCATGTTCAAAAAGATATAAGATACTTATAAATGCATTAATATGTCAAAAAAATATTTCATAATTAGTTCATCAAAACTGAATCAAAAACTAAATTAAAACTATTAATTATCAATAACATCCATGGGCTTGTCATATACAAAATAATATACTTATTTTGATAATTTGTGCAGTTTACAATTGAAGTCGCATTTTAGCTTTAGTGTCGGTGTACATTATTATTGCATTCAAAACATAGTTATTGTATGAGAGTGCACGATGAAAATTATGACGGAAAATTGGGTCACAAAAATCGAAAGTTTGAATTGCACTGCATTAACAAAATGAAGTTTGAATTCAAACCAAAAACAACAAACCAGTCGTTAATAGGGTGTGTGACTAATCCTTTGCGTATACACAATTTAAGTAATACTTTCCTAGAAGAGGTCAACTACTGCAAATTCAAATAGCCACCATTTTTCCTGCTGAGCAATTTCCAACACTTTGACAGATTTTGGAACTAGGATTTCAAATGTAGCTGGAATATTCTCTGTAGTTTTCTCTCCAGCACCTTTTGAACACTTACAGTTTAATTATGGCCACCCTGTACTCTTTATCATACATTAAAATAAAAGCAGTGCTATTTACGAGGATTACGAACTATTTTTTTTCCTTGAAGATACCAGTCCGGTTGGAAAATGTGACCTATACAGACGAAAGGACAAGGTGTTAACTACATGTGTGGACAATGAATAGCACTGAAATATCGTAAAACCCTAATTAATTGCGTTAGTATACAGAGCAATATGGCTTTCACTGAGCAAAAGAGTGACAACACAGTATACATAAAGTTGTCATGACAAACCTGGGCCTAAAGACCCTCAATGTAGTCCCCTGATACTGTCACCACGAAAATGTGGGAGGGGCTGAATACCATCAGCGTCAGCATTTGCTGCACCACGTTGCTCATCACTTGTTGACACACGTTCTACTTGAAATTTTCCTACCCACCGTGGTATGTTAGGGCATTATTCCCAAGAGCTTCCACTAATTCACTGTGACATTCCACCGCATTTCTACCTCGGAGGACGTCTATTTTGATGTCAATGCCCTGCTCTACATGGATTATTTCCATCTCACACAACACTCACCAACCAACTGATTTCACAGCCCTCGTTGCGCTACTACCAGCTATCACAGAGGCATCTGTTGTTCTGCATACACACTATGCCTGCGGAACTTCCACACGACACATATACAGTTTGTGATCTTCATATATCTACAAGAAAAAATAGTTGCCATAGCCCCAACCCTCGTATTCAAACGTATGTTCAAACAATTGGATCTTGAATTGCTTACCAATATCAGACAGTCTTTAAATAAACTCTTTCTACAAATGTACAGCAAATCCTACAAAATCCCTGTTTTACCATGATATTAAGTATCCCCCAGAAGGGGACCTAATGAAAACCCGGCGTAAATTTTCCCAAAGCCTTGTTCTCCGGGGCCTTTGAGTACTCATCATCTGGTTTTCCCCGGGGAAAACATCAAATATTTAGGGGAATAAATTGGGAAACAAGTTTAGCCCGAAGCCATGCTTCCAAACATTTTTTTTAAAGGGCTTTTTTGGGTTTGGGATAAAAAAATATCTGTGGTATCCGGGTATATAGTCTATTTGTAAGTAGTTTTTCAAACGCATAGTGGGAAAATTTCATCGGTTTACAAAATGAAACTGAACCGGCGAAAGTTGAAAGACAATTTTAGACGTTTATTGACAATAGCAATGTATTGACCTTGTTCGGGGATCATAATTTTTGGGAGAAATTTTAAACCCCCATTTTTCATTTGTCGCTTGTTTAAAAAATTGTTTTCTCTTTAAAAAAATGAATAAATTTGGGGGGTTTACGGGGATATGAAATTTATCTGTGATTAATTGTCTTGTTTGAAAAAGCGTTCCATTGCGACAAAAATAGTTTTAAAACCCATTCTTTCAAGAGTTCAAAAGTAATTTTGTGGTATCCGACAACGTTCGGCCCCGCTTTTTTTAAAAAGGCGCAAAAAAGGGTTTAATTTTTCCCGGGATATTTAGTGTCACAATTAAATTGATGTATATAATTTTTTTAAGGGAAATTTTTTGAAAAAAAATTTTTAAATACAATATAAGGGTGTAAAACTTAAGCAAAAAATGAAAAATTTCGCAGAAAAACCCTAAAAATTGGGGAAAAGAGGTCGGGAGATCAGTAAGGAAAAGAAACCAGTGGGAAACGTCATGCGAAATGAAAATTTTATAAAAGAAAAAAACGTCAGAAGGAGGGAGCGTACGCAAAACGCGTGATGACCCGCGCGCCCTCAACAGTAGAATAAAATGAAGGACGGAGACGCAATTCAAATATTCCGCCAGTGAGTCAGTTTCGTGAAATAGGCCCGAAGAAATCACCTGGAGGGACTTCGGAAAAGGTGGGAGGAGGAGCGTATTTGTCCCCGGGAAGCGAGAGTTGGGAATCAAAAAAAAGGGGTTCGTTTCGCGCGTTTTGAAAGCGTTAAAAAATTCACAGGTACAATTGTTAGGGGGTTGGGGGGGCCCGCCCGAGGACGACAACGGTGGGGTGCCCCATATGTTACCCCTGCAGGTGAAAAAGGGGTAAAAGGGTCAAAAAGCGCCATTTTTTAAAAAACCTTTTGTAAAGCAAGGGGTCGACAAGTGTCGGGGTTTTTCGGGGCCCAGACGCCTTCCCAAAGGGGCCCCTTTTTGTCTCCCGCCCCGGGAACGCCGCCCCCCGTTTTGAAAGTTGGCCACCGAAGCCCCCCCGTTTGCGGGGGGGGGCCAGAGAGCAAAAAAAACGGGACAACTTATCAATGGAATAGTGCCCCTTTACGGATGAGAGGGGTTTCGCTGGGAAGCAAATTCCCCCAACACGTTTTTTTTTTGAAAGAGATTGGCCCCGGTTTTTATAAAGAAATACAAGGGAGAGAAATTGGGGCGGTGGCCCCGGAGTTTTTCCCCCGGGAGGCATTATGTTGAACGGGAATTGAGTTTCCCACATTTTCGAAAAGAGGGTCTGTAACCGGGGATCCCATTGTGGGGGAGGTACTTTTTCCCCCATGGCCTTTCCGAGGGCCCCTTTTGACCCAGCCCCAATTTTAGGGATAAAAAGGGGACGGCCACTGAAACCTTGCTGTTGAAGAGCGCTGGAAAGGAAGATATCATTCGAATGGAGGCCAGCTTTCCCCCAGTTTAAAAATTTCCCATCGAAAGTGGGATGTTTGGGGAGACGTATTTGCCAAAAGTTTAACCCCACCGGAGAACAACCAACAACTCAAACTTTGTTGAATGAGTGAATGGGACTCCCACCTCAAGGGGCCTTTCACCAGGGGTTTGGTATGCAGAGACGGTGCGAAGCAAAAAATTGAGTAAGGGGAGGGCATATAAATTTTTAAGGGAAAATTTTTCTTTGTTCTTCCTTTTTGGGTAGGGAAAACATGAGTCAGAAATTTTTAGGTTAATAAAAACTTTTTTTTGTTTTTATTCCATACCGTAGCGCTTTTATTCCCCTTTTTAGCGCCGATGCTTTTTTATCCTTTCGTACATAATACCCCCCCATTTCCCGAATTCTGCTCTCCAGATGATTTTTCGGGGAAATTATGGAAAAACCCAATTTTTTGCTTAAGTTTTTCACAAAGTATTTCCAAAATTTTTTCTCCAGAATAACCTTTTTTCAAAATTTTTTTTTTTGAAAAATGTTTCATTATAATAAATTTTTGTTTTTATATCGGGAAATCTGTATAGAGGTTCCCAAATATGATTTTTTAAAAATCACATTATTTTTAGAGTTACAACTATTTGGAATAATTTTCGGCGTTTTTTTTTTTTAAAAAATTTCCCCCTCTGTTGTTGAAAACATGGATAAACCCCCTTCTTTAAAATTTTTTATATTTCAAAAAGTTCAGTAGGGGCCCTCTTGGGACAAAGGGTTTTAGCTAATACAGGGAAAAAAAATTTTATAAAAAAACATTTTTCCCAAAAAGAACCCTTTGGGAAAAAAAAAGGGTTTTTTCCCGAAAAATTTTTTTGGGGAAAAATCCGTAAAAAAATTATTTTTAAAAAAAAATGTCCAAAAATTTTATACATGTATTCCAATCTCTGAAATTTTAAATATCATGAAAATTATCCATTTATGCGCTTTAAAAACCCCGGGTTTCCGGGAAAGTAGTCGGATCCTTTTAAAAGCATTTAAATGGATCACCCTTTAAAGTTAAAAATTTTTCGTTAAAATTTCATTTTTTTCTGATTTAAACAAAAATCAATGATAGAATTTTAAGCAGTTTGATATTTTCCCCAAAACCGGGGCACCGAATTTTAGGCTTTAAATTTGGGTTTCCTCAGGCACAGGGGGTTTTTGGGGGGTAGAGAGATAGTTCCCGAGACCTTTTCCCCAAAAAGAAAAAAAAATATGGGAAGGCAAAAAAATTTTATCTATTTAAATTGGTTCTCTAAGTTGTGCTGGACAAGTGACAGACAGCCTGTTCTAAATTTAAAGTATTTTAAAAAAATAATTTTTTCGCCTTTTTTGTATAAATTTTTTTTTTAAAAAAATTTTTTCCCAAAAGTTTTAAAAAAACCCCTATAATTATATAGTATGTTAAAAAATTTTTATTCCCTTTATATTTCCCATGGGTGGGAAATGAAAAGATAATTATATAACAAAAGGGACCCCATCTTCTTCTCTCTCATTAAAAGTTAATTGGAAGGGGAAATGAACAAAAATATACTGATTTTCCTTGGGTAAAGGGAAATTTAAAAAAATGTTGGGGTTTTTGGGGCCTTTTTTTTTTCATTTTAATTCTGCTTATCCAACTTTGGGCAAGTTTTCTAACATGTTGCCAAAAAAGAGTCAAAAATATAAAAAAACAATTTGGGAAATTTTTTTTTTTCTCACTTCAAATTTAAAAAAGATACTTTTTAAATATATTTTGACATAATCTCAAATAATTATTCGTATAACATATTTCTTCAATGTATAAACACCACTTCTGAAGGAGAAATATTACGAAAAGTTCTATTCACATCGTTGGCAAATAATTTTTTTTCTAGAGAGTTTTAAAAAATGTCTAGGGAAGAAAGGTATTTTATTCAAAATTTTGCATTTTCTTTGCCATGTCTTTTATCTTAAAGTTTTTTATTTTTTTTTGGGGACATTTTTTTAACACGAATATAGAATTTCGAATCATATTTTGATTTCATTCTTTGAAAATATAAACTCAGACTTTGTATCTGATGAAATCTATACAACCGACTACTATTGAGATATTCGAAATATGCGAAACATGCACCCAATAAATACAAATAAGAAGCCATGTTTGCAAAAGCTTTGAGAAATCTGTTTGCTTTTCAACAAAAGGTGTTTTCTTAAAGTTTATGTGGTTGGATTTCCCGTCTGTTGCTTTAAAAATAAATATGTGGAAAGCATAGTTGTGTTTAAGTGTTATGCAAACATAAAAATGAATAAATTATGAAGAAAAGAAAAATTTTTATGGACATTTTTATGGAATGTAACTTTCATAAGTTTTGGAAATATAAATACAGCGTTCAATGTCTAAATTCTAAAGTGAATTTATAACGAAATGTCCTAAATGGAAATGTTTTCTTACACTTATTCTGAAAATTACATCTCAAATAGTTTGCTTATTTAAGGGAACATGATATGTGATTTCTAATATATATATGTAAGGATAATTAATTAGATTAAAAAATTTAAAATTTCCCATCTGCGCTTAACTTTTTTTTTTATCATTCCCCAAAAACAAACTAATCACAAATTTATTTCTTCCGAAAAAAATGGCCTAGACAATAAACATGTCTAGTTCCAGATCGTTATATTTTAGCCTTATACACCTTTTTAATACCCATGAAATCCCGATCGGCGATTTAAGTGTTAACACTCTTAAGATTTTCGGTGGCGTTCGTTTTTCTCTCTGCCTCTTAGCGTTATAAGATATCTAACTTTCATCAAATAAAGATCGTTTTTAAAAACTAAGTCTGTTTCTGACTCCTCAAAACATGTCATATATGTAAATATATATATATAATCCATAAATATATATAAATAGCTATAAAACCTGAGTATCACTAGTTAAGATAGTAGGAAATATTAGCCACGTAGTAGGAACGAAGATTGTAGGTTTTAAACAAAAGTTTTGGGGCTCCCCAACCTTCACCTAAATTGCCTATTTTACTGACCCAAAGGGGGAAAGGAAAAAACATATATATATATATATATGTTTTTTTGTTGTTTTTTGTGTGTGTGTGTGTGTGTGTGTGTCTGTCTGTTATGTATGTATATATAATGGTTTTCATCAAATTTTGGTAGTCATTTATCTATATATATTATGTAAAGCAATGTTTGTGCTCAAAATATCACAAAAAGCTAACCATTTACGTTTTTTTAAAAGAAAAATTCATGAAGTGAGTTTTTGCTTCCCCCCCACAATAATTTATGGGGCATTTGTTTTAAAATTTTGCCAAAAATTAACAAAATTAATATGGATTTTTAATCACATAACACCTATTCGTAAAATATGATGTATGAGCAGTAATTGAAAATTCTTTAAATGTGTATGTAACTTTTATATTTAGCTATTTCTTTAAAAGATAAATACTGCTTTCATCCAAAGATGCATTCCAACTTTTATTACATGTATTAATAGCATTAGAATACCTCATATTTCGGAACAATAAAGTAAACCTTATCATTTTAAATTAAGATAAACAAATGATTTTATTTCTATCTCGGATAAGCAGATTTGCCATCGAGAGAACAATAAAAACGAACATAATACACCGGTGTTCAAAATTAAGAGAATTTTCAAATTTGGTTGATTTTCTCTAGAACTACGGGAAGGACTCTAATGACGATTTGGTTAAAAAACACGTTCGTGATTGTGAGTAGGAAGGTTTGAAGCGACAGTAGCAACATATAAACAAGAAAAATGGTGAATATGGGAAAATGTCCTTTTCCCCCCCAGAAAAAACACATTTCGTACGATGAATTTATACTAAAAATAAAGGAATTTTATAGGGGGTTTGTGGCTTGTGGACCCTCTTCTCGTTCCAACGCTTTTTTGGGCTTTATGGTTTTGGTGGGAGGTGGGGTTGCGCCCCTCCCAGAGCCACTAAGTATTCTATATAAGTTGTTTTCCCGGAGCTCGGCATAAAAACACCCGAAAGTATCTTCATTTTTCAAATGTTCTTTGACCAAATAGGCTCTATAAACTTAGTTTTACCCTTTAAAAATGGAATAAATCACCCCACTGAAAATACAAACATAGTGTTACGTAGATCCAGGATTTGAAGATTTTATGCAAATCAGTCCCTAAGAACAAGACGGTTCTTAAAGAGCGATGAGAATTTATTGACGAAAATTCAATCCTAGAATTACAGGATTCAGCAGCAACATTCACAGAAGAAACCTCAGAAGGTCTTCAAACCTTCAACAGCTCTCAAACACTATTATCAGTGTTTAAAATACACGTAAGTAAAGTATTATTCACAAGCACAGTGGAGCTAATCGCAAGTCAAAAGAAAACTCACTAATCACTGGTTGAAAACAAGATTGACCCTTGTTTCGGCGAGCATCTCTATTTATAGGCCCTGCGGAAAATTCGATAAAACCCCGCTCGCGTCATAGAGCGTGAAATTAGTGGATTTCTCTACGAGTCTCTCTACGAGAAGAATCTAGAGGGTTCCGAACTCGAAAAACTGGTCGCGAAATATGATGTCAACTTGGCTTTATCGCGAAGATTTTGCCAAGTTCTCATTGAACAAACATTATAACGTAGGGGACGGTATTGCTTGTGAATATTACAATTTTAACGTAAATTAAATCTAATTTAGTGTAAGATATATATAAAGGCATTAAAATCAAAAGAAATTTTTCACCTTTTACGCAAAATTGTAAAATAGTGATCCCCCTCATCCTTATAATTCACAGCAGTCACAGTGAATCTTTCAGACATTGGGTTGTGTGCGGCTATCCAACGTGATGTCTTCCCAGATGTTCACGCCTCTTGGGCATTGGAAGGGAGGTAGCAGGTACTGGTTTTTTCTATGTAAAAGAACGGTGGAAATCAATGGTTAGAATGAAACGGGACTTATCAGTCAAGAGCATGGTTGCGAATTGATCCATGATCTAATCTCTATGATCTCTGCAACATTTTAAACGTATTCTCCTGTTTGCAGAACTAAGCGGGGTGCAAATAATAGGTATTCTTGTACACAACCCTCTCTCATTAAAACTCCTTGAAACAGTAACCATTAAAACTGGAGTTCCAGTAACTGAATGCAACTCTTACCAGATAGCTGAGAAGCTGTAGCATTTCAGTTATACCTCGTTATAGTGTACAAATGGAGATCTTCTCGTCGCAGTGGTTTTTGGGTGACCATTCCTAGGATTTCTCTCGAGGAATTCGATATCATGAAACGTTTTCGATTTGGACACGACGCTGACCTTTAAATTGTATTCTCTAGAAATCTGGATTTGATACTGAGTTTCTTTTCTCTATGCTAACTACAATGTGCTACCTCATTTCATTATCTCAGTGTTTCTCAAACTGTGGGGCGCGCCCCCCTAGGGGGGTGTCATAATCCTACGACGGGGGCGCGAGCCTCGGGAAATCGAAAAAATTTCTTAAAATTATTAACTTACGAAAGTAAAAAAAACAAAAAACTGCATAATAAAAAAAAAAAAGAAATATTCATTTACAATATAATACACTTATAAATGTATCAGTAGTGCACAATCTATTTTATTATTAACTTAATAATACTAAGTTAAGGACAAGTTTAATAATTACCAGTGATCCTATGGATTTGTCATGTATAAAATAATATGCCAACATTATCTTTTATCTAGATAATTTGTACGCGGTTTATAATTAATCTCTTAAATGCCGATTAAAAATTATGCAATTCTCTCTCCAATGCCCTCGTTTAGCACGTAGGTAAGCGTATGTGGTGTATTGATGGGATGGGTAGTAGAAAATGAATAAATAATCACACACAAATTTTCTGAAATAAGTGAATCCTTTGCAAATACTATCAATACCATTTTATTGCTTTATAAGGCCTTCGGAATAATTATATGGATAGCAATTCACAGAACTTCCGTATCAATTCCGTACTTCGCAAGGACGTATATATACGTCTGAGGGCAATAAACACAGTGGCTGAGTGAGACGTTTATATACGTTGGGGGGCTTAAGAGGTTTAAATCGTATTGTACGTTGAACGTCACATTATTATTGAATTTAAAACATCGCTATTGTATGGAGGAGGGCGCAATGCAAATTATGACTGAATATTGGTTAGCAAACATTGGAGGTTTGAGAAACACTGCATTATCTAAAAGTTGGTGGTATCTTATTTTTACTATTTGAAATTTAATTTAACTGATTTATGAAGAAAAAATCACGTAAAGGTTCGGCAAGGTGTGCTAGCGAGCAAAATACGAATTTTTGGCAAACGTGCTTATAAATCGATTCCTGTTCTAACTTCGCCTCTCACACGTATACGCTTTGTATCCAACGCAAAAATAATTCATTTTGTTTTGAAGCAGTATTTTTACATTTTGTTTAATTCATTTCATTCATTTTCACCACCAGTGTAATTGACATAACTTTGTTTTAATTATTTATTCGCGTTTAGGGTTTTCAAACATTTTTAGATTATACAATAATATACAAATTAATTTAGCCCGAAAAAAACTTCATTTGATTTTTTTAACTTATTATTCGTCAGTTTAATCTTACTGTGTCTCTTAAGGGAAAAAATTGTTCCTTACGGTTTTTTGGTAGTTAATAATATAGATATATTATGAACAGCTACACACACACATTTTTATATTAAAGAAGCAATAAGATTGCATTAATTAACAAGCTCATGAATATCTTACGTTATCATCTTGCTACTTCTGTGCGTGTGTGTGAAGTGAATTAGTTACATTAAAAATATAAAAAACAAATTAAACTATATAATACACGTTAAACTACGGATAACTGCAACGGAAGACAAAATTATTTAAAATTAATTATAATATAAATAAATATTTTGCGATAGTACACAAAGAATAGAAATTTACTCAAATGAAAGGTATATTCCAATTGTACTATTCTTTTAGAATAATGATTATTATTTTTTCTCGTCGTGCAAAGCAACTGCTAACCATTGGTAAAACATAAGTGTCAGTTAACATTTTTCTATTTTGTTATAACCTTTCTGTAACGCACATGTTTGCTCAGAAATTAATATATATATATTAATAACTGTTTTCTTAATTTTAGTTCAAAATTTAAAAATATTAAATACATTTTTTTATGATGACGCGTTTCGTATTATTCATATATTTTAGTTACTCTTAAGGTATCCGACTACTTGCGAAAACTATTTTTAAAAAAAATGTAGATACTGAGATTTTTTGTCGTTTTTAGATTTATTTAGTACACTTTAAAAAAATAAAGCTAAAATTGAGAAGAGAAAAATAAATTATTACTACTAAAATGGGAAAAAATAGGTAAAAATTACATAAATGGGGCCCGCTCTGTACAAATAGTAAATGAACAAATTCTCATTTTTTCAATTTTTATGTATTACTTGGTTATTCCTTTTTGGTAGGTAGCCACGATAAGAAGTGTTTTGAATTTTTTACAAAAACTGAGCGCTAATCTTGGTGATTTATGGCAAATTGCTTAAAAACAGTGAATATATTCGCGCAGGAACTGTAAATTTTGTAAAAACGGTGATTGATAAATCAGAAGGTTAAACACTTCGCTGTTTCTCTCAGAACATGAACAAAAAAAATTTCAGAAAATTATTTTAAAAACTTTTTCAGCAATCCTATTACGTTTGAGAGTTTTCGAAAAAACACATTTCAAGTAAAAACGCATTTTAATGTTGAGCATCTTATGTAAAGTTACGGCGTTTGGCTTTTACTAAAACTGCACTTGTAGTTTTTTGTTCTAGTGAATGGAAAATAAAAACTTGGTATTTTTATAAAGCTAATAAGATAGCCTGAAAAAAACATAAAGAAATTTGTCAGTTTTTAAGAAAAATCATGATTTTAGGGTAGTCGGATACCTTAAAGTAGAAAAAAACCTTTCATTTATTGTACTTTTTATGTGAGATTCAATATGTATTATCTATTTTTTTTATACTTTTATAAGTGTATGCTTTATATAAATATTATCACTGAACTGTGTGAAAATCGCGTCTCTAAATATCTTCAAAATACTTTTTGTAAGCTCAAAAACTGGATATTTCCTTCTTTTTTAAAATATATGATACATTCAAAAGTTTCTCTTTCTATACAGTGCTATTCTTACAATTGCGAGTTTTTCACTCTAATGATCTAGGCAGAAAGAGATTTTCACCTGCATGCGATCTTATAGTTCCAGATGTTTAAAACAAGTTCATTATAGGCTGAAACCGGATAAGAACTTGTGCATTAGTCAATTCAAGATAAGTTGGAATATAGTTTAAAAGGAAATAGCGTTTTCTCTTTTCGGCAAGAAACTTTACGGTTATTAAGGTATATGTGACTTCTTATAAATCTCGTTTGACTTCTGTATTAAAGTAACGCAGTGCTTCTCAAGCAATGTAGAGGCCAATATTAAATGTAATTTTTTCATCGCACCGCCTTCCTTACTATAACAATGTGTTGAATTAAATGATACCATACTTTGACAGTAAATCTACAAATTTTTAACTTCTTAAGTGTCACCGGCGTATATAAACGTCTCGCTCACCCAAAACAGACGTATATATACGTGTTTCCAAAGTAAGATCTTTTCTGTGCATTTCTACTCATAAAAATATTCTGAAGGCTTTGAAATACAATAAACGGATTTTGACAGTGTTTTTGCGAAGGATTTCCTTATTTTTATTCCTCCTCCCCTCCTCCCCGAATACATCACATATGTGTGCCTACGTTGAGAATGGTGGCATTGAGGATCGAATCGCGTAACTGTTTTATCGGTAGTAAAGGGATTAATTATAAACCCCGAACAAATTATTCAAATAAGTTTTTATTTTCGTATATAATTTTATACAGGACACACACACACACACACACACACACACAAGCCCCTAGAGTCACTAGTAATTATTAAACTTGTTCTTATAGTAGTGCTACATTAATTATGAAATACATTGTGCAGTGCTGATACATTTATAAGTTTATAACATCAGTTCAAATGTGCATTTTCTTTTTTACAGTGTCATAATGTATTTTGTTTGTTTATTTTCGGTAAACTAATATAATTTTTGGTAATAATCTTTTATTTACTACTTTTCAATATGCTCGCTCCTCCCTCGTAGAGTTTTCACTCCCCCTAGGGGGTTGCTCCCCACAATTTGAGAAACGCTGAAGTAACGTTAGCTGAAATTAATGTATGTATAGTTATTTTATGTACGCACAATATAATTATTTTGTTTTATGTGTGTTTCTCTGAGGAAACATCAAAAAATGTGACACCATTCACAGATGATCCTTTCGATAAAATTTTAAAAATATCCATCCAAGGATGAAACATACATAAACTGTAATTAAAAATTCAGTTTCAATACATCATTAATTACTGTAAAATCCGGCGTATAATGCGCATCTATACTTTCAAGCTGCAATTTTCTGTTTTTAGGTACATTCGCCTTTAACGCGCACCCCCTTTTTTAAGAATATAATTTATATTCTATACATTATTCCAAGCTTTCGAAAAAGGATGTGGTATTATTCGAATCAAAGCCGAACTTTTTTTACCTATGTTAATGTTGCCAAAAATTGGGTGTGGCTTGGAATTGAAGGAGGAGAAATTAGTTGGATGGGGGACATTGAACATGTGTGATATTGATGGTTACAGCACGTACATATTCAAGTATATATTTTAAATTAATTATTCACTTTTTATTAGTTCATATTTGAATTTTTTTTAAATGTCGTATATATATCGGATATTGATAAACCGTTTTTTCACAAAACGTGTTGAGAATTGGGGGTGCTGCTTAGCTTCAATAGTGTTTTAGATTCGAATAAATATGGGTATACTTCGAGAACTCTAGCCCTTGAAATTAATAAGAAATGTGATTTCATTAAAGAATCAATATTTTGATATTTGTAGATGTCTAATTTTTTTCTATTTTCACAGCCTTTTTTTATATATTTAAAGCTCTTATGTTAATACCTGGCGTATAACGCGCACTCGTAGATTTCGATCTTATTTTTGAAATTAAATGTGATCGTTATACGCCGAATTTTACGGTAAATAAAGTATACTACATTTCTTCAAAAGAAACACATTTACAATTTTTTTTAAAGTTGTTATGACAGAAATACCATGCTCATGGAAATATCATTGATTATTTATAACATATATTTTCCCCTTTTAACTGTTTATTACTCTTTTATAAACTCAATAAATTATTTATATCAAAAACACCAAATTTGTTCGCAAAAAATTATCCGAAAATTCATTTTTGTTGAAAATTGATTGTGAGATTTATATTCTATTTTTTTACATGCAGAGTTAACTTAATTTATTCCAAGTAACTGTTAAAAATTAGCGTTTTTTTCATCATTTATAAATAACCATTTAACTTGTTACGATAAATTTCTATACTTTGTCCAAACAAAAAAAAAGTAATATAAAAAAATTAAGTCAATTCCTACTTTGAATGGATGAATAGAGAGTATTTGATTAACGATTGAAAACTGAAATAATATATATATATATATATATATATATATATATATATATATATATATATATATATATATATATATATATATATATATATATATATATATATATTACGGGCTCTGCATTTTTAATACAATTTTAGGGAAAATTACCTCTATCTTGTAATGGTTTAGATATTCAATTTATTTTTCTTTCAATGGGTTTTTCCATATTATTTACATTAAGGGGGAAGATTTGGCCAAAAACATGTTCCCCACTTTTTTATATATATATATATATATATATATATTTAATATATATATGACAGATTTTTAGAAAAAATTTA